>CAVNYN010240562.1:0-120814 GCA_963692815.1 Nyctanthes arbor-tristis | reverse complement strand
AGTAGCACTTTTATCCGTTGGTAATTTAGTAACGGCCGAACCTGTTGCTAATTAGTATCAAAAAGTTTTTACGTTACTAATTAGTAACAGATTTCTGTTACTAATTAGTAACGGAATTTATATCCCGTTTCTAAATTAGCCACCATCGAATTACTAAAGGATTTTGTAACATATTTTTCCATTACTAATAGCTGTGAGCAACGAGATTAACCCTATTAGTAACGGAAATTTCCGTTACTAATAGGGCCTTTTCTAGTAGTGATTATCAAACTTACAATAATTAGCTCTAGCTTGAGCTCATTGTTTAATTTTTTATTTTCTTTTTCATAATATGCATCATAACTATTCACTAATTCTTCAAAATAGCATCTAGAACCTACTTTGATGATTAAGAAGTATAACTCGAAAATAAGAAAATGAGATATTCATTATAAATTATATGAAAATATTAAGGAACTTTTGGGAAGTTTTGTTACAAAATTTTCCATCCCATGTCGGGTGCATGGATGCACGCCACGTGTATTTCAAGTTTTGTAACAAAACTTCGCGGAAGTTCCTTAACATTACTCATAGATTATATTTCTTGAACTTATTTCAATCTTTCAATTTTAAATTACTATTGCGAGCACATTATTTAATAGCTTTGCAAATTGAAATATGCGTTATTGAAATAGGCTTTGGGTGTATTTCAAATTTGTAACTAGAAGTTATCTAATATGATAGTTGAATCCAAAGTTGATCTAAGAAGTAGCCAACAAAATAGGAACTACTTAATACTTTGGGTGCTTTAGGTACAATGCTCAAATATGGACAGCCTAATGAAATACACATGGACCAATAAAACAATTTTAAAAAATACACCCTTATTTGACAAATATACATACGGGAAATCTGAAAAGAAAATAAGAAAATTAAAAAAAAAAAAAAAGAAAGAAAGAAAGAAAGAAACAAAAGGGGAAACTGCAGAATCCACCATGGAAAACGCTAAAACCGAATTTAGTTGCATCTTCACAGATTTCATGGGATTTAGGTTCTATCATTCAACGCCAATTCAAAAAATCGGATGCAGTATATATAAATGGATTAAACACATCTCAGAATTTTCAATTATGAGAATACCTAATTCTGAAGACATCAATAGAAGGGACAAAGCTCCACCGATTGAGCGAGACACAAAACACAAAGGCACGATACTGCAACCCACCTCAGGTATGTTGCAAAATACACAGAAATTACCTCTTCTAAATAAACAGAGGATGATGTTTACTTGCTTCTACGATTGTGTTCACTACTTGGAGGTCATGTGTTAGTGACTTGGGTGAATTCTGCAAATTTAACAATTGCATGTTGTATCTTTATTCTACCCCTTTGCTTAATAAGTGGAAATCCATTTGTATGTCTACCATAAGTTCATCCTTTCATGTGTCCAGCATTATTGTGAATGTGTGATATCATCATGAGTATTTGCTACTCATGTGTTACTGACTTGAGGCTCAAAGGCTAGGCATAATGCAACTTCTTGGATGAAAAACTCTTTATCCACTTGACATTGAATAGCTCTTTATCCACTTCACACGGACAATATCACTTATAATAGTTAGTGGGCTCAAGTGTTAAGCATAAATGCAGCTCCATTGGATGAGCAACTCTTTACTTCAGTTTACAGGTTCATAAAGAATCAAATTTTTATCTTTGACAATGGAGAGTACATTCAATAAAAGATTAAATAAAACCAGAGAGGTCTTGAGCATACGCATCGGATTTGTTTGTAAGGTTATAGGTAGATAATCTTTTTCATCACTGTATTTACAATCCTCGAAGTTCTAAAAAAAAAATACTATGTCTTGCAGCAAAGAAAAATTTTTGGACTAAGGTGTAACTGAAAAGAAACAATGGAGCTGGTGCAAGTACTTGGTACATGACAAGGTATCTATTGCTTTTTGGAATTTATCCTGACCTGGACTTTTTACTAACTTTAGTAGCAAATATGATTAATAAGTATTCACAAGTGGAGATTCATTTGTAAGCCTATCATGAGATTATCCTTCAATATGTCCTTCAATATCATTAATTAGCAAGGGGATGATGCTAGTGCTGCTCATTTCTCTCTATGAAGATAGACTTTTGCTGGTGGCCATATTTTCCTTGTATATACAACCGATTTTACTCAGTGGTCCAATTGAGAGTTGTTTTGAGTTTCATTAATTAGTCTTGTTGAGCTTTCTTCCGTACAACAATTCTGGAAAAAAAACAATTATTTTCAGTAAGTATGAATATTGACTACTCAAGTCTTATTTTCCTGTGCAATTCTTCGCCAACTAATCAATTTTTAACTCATTATTCTTAGTCCAGTGAAAATGTAAACCACAATGTATCATGTATTTTGATTCCAACTTATAGTTACCAATTTTGTAAGAAAAATCCATTGAATATGGCATCTCATAAATGTGATATTTGAAATCTGAAACGTGCAGGAATTATCCATGGATAGCATGCCAATGCTAGGACTAATGCATTATATGATGGCCATTGGACAAACAAATATGTTGATCACAACACATTTGGTATCTTGATTCCTCCATATTAATTGTTTACAATAAGAATTTAGGAATCAAATTGGAAAATATCATTTGAAGTTAATCTATTAATGTATCAGTTTTAAAGCATACATGTATCAAAATTGCAAGATGATATGAACCTATTATTACGATATCAATTTCAGATGAGCCAAAAAAGTTAAAAAGCTAGAATCAATGAATTCAGGTATCAACTTGAAGTATCATTTGACTACTAATTCATTACTAACTCTGTATTGTGGTTTATTGGGGAAACTTGATACATGTAAATTGATAGCAACCATTTATATCAAATCAACGTATCAAAATATTCAGTATCGTAGCCACGTTTCGTATAACTTTATATGTATTACTTACAGGGTATTACATATCCAAATATTCAGTATCGTAACCACGTATCATAGAACTTTTGATAATGTATTACTTACAACTTATCATGATTTGTTTGGAAAATCGATGCATGTGAACTAGTAGTGGTCATTGATATCACAATAGATACAAAATATGCAAACGGTAAACTTATAAAAGACTCCCTCTTTACGCCTTTTGACAATGAGCCAACTCCCGTTGCTCCTTCTATCTCCCGCGCACCTCATGGAATGTCCATCAAGCTCCTAGAGATCTCCCGAACTCATCTTAGGATGACTTGACCTCCTAAACTACTTTCCACCTCCGTAGATTAGTCCCTCACACTTAAGTGGTTGCCTACCACATACTCAAAGGGTATGCCAAACAACACAAAGCGTGAAGATAGATTTGCAAGTATCAAACTCGCTGGGCTTGGCAGTGTGTTTTTCTATGGTTGCGTTCTTGAAGATTAATCAATAAAGTACAACTCGGCCATCAATTCTATTCTCGGTTTTGTTACTTTGAGTGCACAAAAGATTCTTGAAATTAGGCTCTATGAGATATCTCCTTGATCAACCTACAAGAAGATTAAATAGAGTTGGTCTTTGAATTCTTGTGCAAGCCAAGAATTAACGAAACCAAATCCGAGTACAACACAAAATAAGGAAAGTTAGATTTTCAATATACCATAAACTCAAACTTACCTAATGCTAGTTGAATTCTACATGCGCAAGTATAAACCTAGTTATATAAGGTAAATACTAGAAGATCTAAACTAGGAAACATTAAGATCTTTGCTTGTAAAAGAACTCTTGTGCCCTAGATAAAAGTACACACGCCCCAACTTTTTCCTTTTGGTCCAAGACAACTCGAATTTGCATGCTAAGAATAATGTCACACGATAAAATAAGTCACGCAATAAATCGTGACATATTAAAACAATGTTTGACACTTTAGACAAAAATTAGAAATGCCAAGATGTAGGATTTTTCATACTAACACATATAAAACTTAGTTATAACCTTTTCAATTTCAATATTAATTGTGATTTATCCTTTTTGATTTGTCAAATTCCCGTACCTCGCGATGTCTTCTACAATAGACCCTAACTGTATGTCTTCCTAATTATATATGCTCCACTCTCGACTTATCTTATCTCAATTGAAATTATGAGCTTGTTTGATTCTCATTATTTATCTAATTTTGGGAAATTATAATAAGGAGAGAGGTAGAATGTGTATTGAAAATGAGATCGGAAGAGTTTAAAATATATGATTATAATTGAGCAATTATCAAATCAGATGTCAAATTAGTTGTAGATAAAATCATAAATAGGGAGAATAATGAGAATCAAACAAGCTCTAAGTATTGAGTGTACAACGAAAGCGTTTCGACACTCTTTTAAAACTAATTCTAAATATGACATAAATTATTGACTTGTATTTGTAAATTCTCATCCTCACTTTTGAGTCGAAACCAATTTATCAATTGTTTACGCTACTGTTAAAGGCTAATAATATGAGATAATGAGGTAATAGAAGTAGGGACGCCACAAAGATGGTACCAGAGCCAGTTTCTACAGCCTTATATACATGCATCAGTCTTACTTGGATAGATCCAGGCACTTGCAGGTGTTGAAATTATTTATATTAATTGATAAGGTAAACTTGACCTTGGTAATGTTATTATCAAGTAGACTTAGTGTGATGACCCGCTTTGTTATCTTCAAGTTCAACCTTTACCCGTCAAAGGTAAGGGTGTAATATGTTAAGTCAATGTCAAATTTAGACTAAGATGTATTAATTTAATTTTTGGGGTTACCATTTAAGCCATTAAATAAGTTTGGGTTTGATATGGAATTATATTACAAGTTTGATAGTTAAATGAAGAAAGCAAGAAGTTAAGGGCTTTGGGTGAAATTGTCCTAAATATCTAGAGAATTCTCTGGGGCTTGGGCCATTTTCATACAAATATACGCAGAGAGAGTCGAGAGAGACTGAGAGAGACGAGAGGAATTGAGAGGGAGAACGAGAGACAGGCAAGTCAGCCAAGAGGAAAAACCGGAACAAATCTTGGGAAGATTTGAGGAAACGAAGAAGAAGAAGAATAAAGAATCAGAATCTCATGTAAGTATTTCTCACCTTTAAGCCTTGATTTCATATAAATTTTAAGGTTTAATCTTCTTCTAAGGTTAAGAAATTTTTATAGAATTGAATAGTTGATTATGAATTAGTTTTCTATGAATTTAAATGGTGTGAAATTATTCTTAGACATGAAATGGGAAATATATGAAGACTAGAAGAGAATTATGTAAAGTTAGTAAATGAAATCATATTTTTAGAAGGAAGATTAGAATTGAAAATTTATTAATGAAGTATTATTTGGGGCTTTAAACTAAAATCCATTGTAATAGTTAGTTAAAAGAAAGAAGGCAAATTCGGTTAATGGGATTTATAGGGACCCATTTTACAAATTAACCATTTGGCATTTCATTAAGAAAAGGCTTAAAACAAAAACAAAGAAAGCAAGAAGAAAGGGAACGAAACAGAGGCTACCGATTCTTGCTGGGAGAAATGAAGGGGAAAAAATAATAAATAAATAAATTTAATAAGCTTTGGAAAAGATGGAGAAGAAGACAATAATATAAACCAAGTAAGTGCTATTGACTTCAAGTTTGATTCTAAGTGCTATTGACTTCAAGTTTGATTCTATCTAAATTTAAGATGTAATTTTCATTTAAGGTTTATGAAATTTCTTGTGAAATTAATGGTAAAACCATGGCATAAGTTGTTTTCTATGACATGAGTTGTTTTTTTAAAGCTAAGGAATATGAATTTTAGTTTAGGTATGACATAAAACGTCTGGTGTATATATATTCATCAATTAGGTGGGAAATTTTGCTTACAATGGTAGGAATTATTGTAATGTTTTAGTGATAATTGAAAATTAATTAGCATGGGTTGTAAAAATATATTAAGTCTAGAATAAATACAAGGAACGAACAATTTCATATTAAATGGAAAATAGGGAAATCTTGTTTAAATGTTAAGAATTTAATTCGTATGTTAATTCTAGTGTGAGTTTGAGACTTTAATATGTGATATTATTATAATCTTTAGCGTAGAATAAAGTCTAGAATATAATTATACAAAGAGATAACTATATGCCTAATTAAACAAAGAAGAAACTTGAAGAACTCAATAGAAAAGGGGACTTGCAATCAAAAAGGGATTTTCATGTTGATAAAATTTGTTGAACTAGAAGATCTTTAATTAACGAGTAGATAAGATAGAAAAAAGATAAATAGGATTGAGCAAGGAAAAGTAAAAGAATTGAGTTATATGTGTGAATTGAGAAATAAAAAAGAATTAAATGTTGAGTAGAATTTTCATATGATGTCACAGGAAAACATAAGGGTCAAAAGGAAATGTAACACGAAAAGATGCTACTTAGATGGTGAGTGGAGCATTTCCTCTTCTTTTCTTTCTAAATGAAATATGCTATGCTTTTGATTTCACAGAAACTTGCAATGTTTTATGATGAGTGTATTTCTAATAAATTTCAAATGTTGATATTTCTTAAAAAAGTTCATATAGATTTTTATATGAAATGACGCTTCATGATTTTTAGAGAAATATGTAATTTGAAATGTGATTTATGATGAATGAAAACCTCCAAATTTGTATCAAATGTTATGAATATGCTGCCTACGGGCGAAGGAGCCTATGGCTCAAGTTGTTAATACGATATGCCGCCTAGGCGAAGGGGCCTAATGTGCTAGCTATGGCTCAAGCTAGTTGTTGTGCCGTCTAGGGTGAAGGGGTCATACGGTACCTATGGCCCAAAATAGTGTCTACGCGCGTATGACGAAAAATGAATATGGTTACATGATGACATGAGACTATGGATACTCTTTGGGGGTGGATTTATGATGATTATTAAATGAAATGATGTTTGTGATGTTTTCTAACATGTAATGATTTTATCAATGTTGATGTTATGCGGCTTTTATAGTTCAAATTATGAAAGTTTAGAATTTACTTGTACATTTTATTCGAGATTTTGCGAAGTTATATTCTAACTTTCCAAAGAATGTTTAATTATAAAACTATATTCACTGGGCTTGTTAGCTCATGTGTTTTCTAAATGGTTTTTTTACCAAATAACAATTGGAGTTTGGGCAACACATTATGGTCGAGTCTGCTATTTCGAGAATTGAGTCACCACCTAACGAAATTGATTTGCTATAGGATTTGTTCATCTTATGATTTATAAAGTTGACGTGTATAAGGTTATTAGCATACATTGGAAATTTGTGTGAATCATATTTCGTTATGTATAATTTTTCATATATAAAGTATTGTTACTTGTAATGATGGGAATTATTATATTGTGAAGTGCATATAGGTTTGATGTTGGGCGTTAATACAGGTTGGTTTGTTATCAGAGTTGTAAAGTCCTAAATTCAGAGAACCCGGAGCGCTATCTGATCTTTAAAATTTAGTTCAAATGCGGAATTTATAACAAAATAATTAAATGTGGAAATTCTCTTTAATAACAAACAAAGGAGTTTATCGACCATAGTCTTAAAATTTAACAAACCATTAAATGTCTAACTTGAAATCCTTAAAAACATTTAATATAAATTCTAATTTTAGTTGCTAGTAGCCTTCGCCCGTTGACCTACCACCGGCTTCAAAAGCTAAAAGTGTTAGTTTTAAAAGAATGGGTATAAAAAATATACTTAGTAGACTCAGCGCATATTAATCAATTCATTTCATAAATATAACATGAAAACATGCCCAAAAAAAAAGAAAAATCTCTTTCTTGGTGGATCTGATCTGATCTTTGAGAACAAGAATCATAAATGAATACATGTTTCCGTTCTTATGCATTTAAGCAGATACGCGTATAATAAAAGGATCTCAAGCATATAATAATATACAATCTTTCTTTAGCATATAGCAATATGCAATCATTCTTATAATCACACATTTCCACGTAATATTTAACACTAATGCGCAACACTTTAAGAAAATATTTTTACAAATTAGGAGTCTACCTTACTTCACGAGTTGAGCTAGAAATCTATTAATTTATTGATCTTCACTCCTCATCTAATCAAAAGAAATTAAATGATCTTAGTATTATAGAAATAATTCTTTACCGAAAAGAAATATAAACATTAGGGACTAAATTGAAACTCTGAAATAGTTCAGGACCTGGACCCGAATGACAAGTACTAAAACTGGATGGCTAAATGGTGAAAACATGAACCTAGGAACCTTACTTATTTAAAATAAGACTTTAGGGACTTAAATGGGAGAACACAGAACTTAGGGGACTTAAGTTGCAAAAAAGATTTAATATAATATTTAAAATCTTCTATTTGCTCCAGGTTCAGCAAAAAACAGAGCAAAAGAATGAAATTTAGAGCGTGGAATCGAATACGTGCGTGCGACGGAAATTTGACATTGGCGGGTGCAATTCTGGTGAACAAGAAAGTTAATCATGTTTCAATCTTCTATCCGTATATGGGTAAAACCGGGTAATTGCTTGACAGTGAGTTTTAGGGTATGCGGGTGGCTAGTTTTGACAGAATCTCGAGTGGTGGCTAACAGCGGGTGTATGCATATATCTTTATGAATTTTGGCAGTGAAATCGTGTGACATTATATGCGTACGTATGCTGTACATATATGTCTGGGTTCTTAAGTGTATGTATATGTATATATGTGTGTGTAAATGTATGCCCTGAGCATCGTGAAGGTAAAACGGGTGGTACTGGTGCATATACACTACTACATGATTGAGGAAGATGACCGCAATGATAGTATCCTTGTTTATAGGAAAAGCAGAGATAAAAGAGAGAAGCTCCCCAGATATACTGACTCGATTCGACTATGAATATGTATGGCGAGGCAATTACCATGGAAGAAATCTTTTTGCTGCTGAAATTTGTATGCGTGCAAGTGGGATTCAGGGAATAAACTAGTGTACTTATATCCTTGTCATTAGGGTAAGAAATTGTTCGAGGAAAATTAAATGTAAAATTGGAAAGGAGATTTTCTTACCTTTCCCACGTCAAAAGCTTCTTGGAAGAGAAGAAAATGATTTGGGCTTGACAAGGCCTAAGGAAATTATGTATATCTTGACTTTGGATTTGGAACTATTATTTGGGCTTAAGTTGTTTAAGATTTGGCTATTATTTGTTTTGCTTGATTTTTATTGTGACTTGAGGAGTACGACTAAAAATTAAATAAGTAAATAATTTGGGCAAGTCGTAATGACACGTTTATAAAAGAATTATAAAATTTTATTCCAAAATTTCTCGGTCGCTACAAGAGTAGAGGAGATGCTGTCAAAATTGTTCTAGAATAGCTAGCAAATTCACGAGCCTTAACGGTAGATTCTAGCTTTTAGTTGGAATTTATATTCGGAGCACGACACACTTCAAGTAGATTATAGGTGCTAGGAGTGGGGCGTGTAACTTAGCGAATTTCTTGAACGAAATTCAAGATCGGAAGAGCAGATTGTAACATCACTAAAATTTTTAATACTAGATCAATAAGTTTCAAATATGTAGAAGCTCATCAATGATAATTAATGTTAAGAATAAATTTGTTATTTCTTAAGGATTTAGATTTATTTTAACAACTAAGATAATGAAAGGACCTTGACTAACATGACTCATAGTATAGTAACTTACTTATAAGACAATATAAAGGGCTTCACATGCTGTAACTAAAAGATTAATATGGAGCCGCATCTCCTATTTCCTATTAGGTCACTTTTTTATTCCAAACAAGTTACATGTTTTAAAGAATGAATGATATAGATTAGAATGAATGATATAGATTAGGCCACATCATCCCTTAAAGCATATGTTGCTAATAAGATATGCTATTTACATGCTACTTGTCTTCATTATGATTGGTGGAACTTAAAGACTTATTGAAAACAACTAAATTTGGATAATTCTATGACTTAATCATTAACTATAAATCGGGAATGAGTGTGAAGATTTCCTCAAACTATCTATGCTTCACCCGTTCTATCCCAAAATCATCCTCTCTCTCTCTCTCTCTCTCTCTCTCTCTCCCCCATATATATCTCTAAACATCTTTCTCTCTTATCAAATATCTAATCAAAACTAAAATTCGAAAAAGTCATATTCAAAGTTACAACCTAACTTTCTAAAAGGAGATAAATTCCAACACTATGAGTAACTTTGTTAGGGTTTGGAATCCTTGTTCAACTTAAAGGAATCATGGTTCAACTGAAATGTAATTTAAGTTCTTTAAAATCCAAGAAATAAAATCTGTGTAAGCTGTTGAGACCGCCCCATATTCCGTCTCAACACCCTAATCCTAAAGAATTGGAGCCTGTAGAGGATTTGGTGTTGAGACCACCTGAAACTCGTGAATTAACCTACTTTCAACAATTTATTTGATAGGAACTTTGGAGAACTAAGCCTTAGTAATAATTTTCAATGATTTTGGTATTTTATTCTTAATTAAGCAACACTTTGAACGAAGGAATTTGTTTCTTGTATTTATTTATATCACTAGTAGATACTCTACCTGTTTTGTTTTGCTATGTGGTATCTTCCTGTGCTAAGACTAATGATACTGATGCATGGTGACTTGTCTTTGTGATTTCTTTGCGGTGCTATGTGATCTATGTGGAAATTCCAATAGGAGTAAATCGAAATTTGATTGTGGATCCACTTAATTATCTATGGCCATGATGAATTGATGTGAATCTTGTGCGCACCAATAGGGTAAATCGAAATTTAATTATGGATCCACTTAATTATCTATAGCCATGATGAATTGATATGAGTCTTGTGCACACCATGGGTAGTAGTCTAACTAGTGATTTGGGCTCTCTTGTGCATCAAAGGATTTTCTTGCTTTTGTGAATTAAAAATGGTTTTCTTGTCCTTATGCATAATTAAAGATAAAACATGCGTCTTGTAAATCAAAATATCTTGTTATTCACTGAGTATTTTGTACTCATCCCTCTTCCCTTTTCTTTTTTTACAACCTTGTAGGTGTTGAATTAAGAGCTTTATGGCCGGATTGTTCCAATGATGGAGAAAGAATATGTATGTGATCGAGATTTTAGTGTGTGGCCGAGGTTTCATTGTGGGTAGACTATGAATTTTGTTTTACAACTATAATAACATGATATTATGTATGTACGAACTTATAAAGAGATAAAGATGTTTATTATATAAGATATTAAACATATAAGTATTGAGTATGCAATGAAAGCGTCTCGACACTCCTTTTAAACTAATGTACAAAGCCAACAATGAGGCAAAGCAAGATAATGACCTCACAATCTAAACTTTATACGTCTTATGTAAATAGAAATGCCTATGTTTTTTCGTGATGTGGTGCACAAGATTCAATCCCTGAAGACCTTAAGATGCTGTTTAAGCTTTCTATAGCGTGAATCTAGCACCTTTATGGAATCATCAAGGGTTTACTTTTGTCTTTCCTGCTAGATCACCGTTTGTCTAGATGTAATATGAGGAAGTTTGGCCTAGTTAGCCTTTTATGTCTGCACAAACTCTATGAAGTTTCAGTTTAATTAGTTTACTAGAGTTGTTTTCCAGTTCAATTTAATTTTCTTTGCATTTGGACTATAACAATTCGTTCTCTTCGTGTAGTTTAAGTCAAATGATCCAAACTTTTTGCTGCAAAAGTTTTCAGGCTACATAAATAGATTTACTTCATGGATATATTGAGAGATTACTCGGATTTTTTAATCTTTTCGTACAAATTGGGTTTATGTACATGGAGGTTCTCTTTATTCAAGTCCTTTCCATGTCTACTTCTTCCTAGAACTAAATTCATATTTCGTCCCCTTTCTCTGGAGACAATACATATAAAGACCTTATTTCTTTTCTCAAGTATCTCATAGTTTAGATTATCCAAGTTTAGATTTTTTTTTCTTTTTTTTTTTCTCTTGGGGGTGGAGTGGATCTCATAGTTCTGCTTTGTTGCAGTACTAATTACTCCTTTCATGCTTGATCAATATGAGTCAATAAATAGCAAATAATTCAAGTTTCCTCTCTCTAGTTTCTCTTCTCTCCCTTCTCTCTAGCCTTGTCCTCTCCCCCTTGGGTCCAGCATTATGGGGGCTGAACCTCCCCCAACTACCCACACGCCGGAGACGGCACTGACCGATAAACTACTTGAGCACACACCTAGACCGGCACCGCCCCCTCAAATCCCCAAACCAATGGAGGTACTACCTCAACAAAGTAACCGTCCAAAAATCTCCTATACGGCCAAAGTTGCAGGCTATCAACATCAAGAAAACCATACCAATAACTTGTATGCGTCTAAGGCTGCAAATCAACCTTTCTTTTTTTTCTAATCAGTTTAATATACATGTTCCATCTCTATCAGCAGGCTTTCAAGAGCCTAGCATCCTCTTCTATTAAGGAACCATGGACCTTCTACTTCAGCTGTACAAACTTCTGCACATAGGTAAATTCTATGGAGAGAAACCCTCCATGGAAAGCAGAAGGGAAGCTTTCCAAGAGATCGACTTCAAAGGGCCATTCCATATGTTTTAATCAGATTTTTATTGGAGGATTACATCCAGATGTTCTTAAAGCGGACTTGGTCAGTCAAGAAAGCAACTATGAGGATCACTAAATGGAGTTGGGATTTCTCACCCAAAATTGAAAACCCCGTAGTCCCTATATGGGTCTCTCTCCCAGGACTCCCATACATTTTCTTTCAGGAAAAAAGTCCTATTTGGCATGTGGTTTTTCTATTGGGAATCCATTGAGGATTGATAAAGCCACCTCAAATCGCACAAGACCTAGCGAAGCAAAAATTGGCATCGAAATGGATGTCTCACAGCAGCTACCAACCATAATATGGATTGGCACTGCCGATGGTGGATTTTGGCAAAATGTGACGTATATTGATCCACCAAAATACTGTAGCCATTGCAAACACCTTGGCCATGGAATAGATAATTGTCTTTGGCTCCAAAAGAAGGTATCCCAAAACCAAAAAGCGGCATCCACAGAGCAAAAGACTCCGGGGAAAAAGGATAAGTCACGCGCCACCACCTCCTCCGCTAGAGACAATCCTGGCATCACAAAGGGAAGTCAAACCAGTCCAACTGAAGAAGTCAGCGCTGGGGCAGAACCTTTGGTACTTCCAAAGTTGGTACTCCTGCTTTCCTAACTCTAACCTGCAAATTACCATATTTGATCATGCTTGTCCTGATGCATTAAATTCTGCATCAAACAAAGAGATTGTAACAAGTGATACTCTCCCGTTTATTAACAATGTGAAAGTGCCTATCAAATGTGCCATGTTGGACCAAAGTGAAACTCCGAACCTGAAACACAAAGGTCTGATCCATCTAAGGCGTTGGTCCCATTTGAGGCAAACTTAAGCCCATTAATTACTTTTCTCCTCTACGAGTCCAATCAAGAATCCAGCCTATATTCTCGCTCTTCCTCAGTCCAAGAACTTAGCCCATCTGAGGTTGATACTCCTTTAAACCAGAACCCTTGGTTCTTAGCCCTTACCAAAAAATCCAAAACAAAACTTAAAAAGACCCAACTCAAACAAGCCTTCAAGCAAGCCAGTCCAAGTCATCTATCCAAACATTTTCTCCCAGTAACACCAAACATAACTGGAAAGCTGGTGCTTACTCAAAACTCTCCCTTTCTCCTCAGTTTTTTGATGTTTAACTCCATCATTTGGAACATGAGAGGAATTGCAAAAAAAAAAAAAAAAGGGCTAAAGCCCGTATCAAATCTCTTTCTTTTACTTACATGATTGATTTTCTTATCATCTAGGAACCTTTTGTCAAGGCCAATAATATTGATACCTTTTGCCATCAACTGGGATTTCATACATGCATTTCCAATTCATCTAATAAGATTTGGATGTTTTGGAGGGAAGATATCATCATGGATTTAGTTCTTGACAGTCCTCAAGGACTTCACTTTATCATTTCCATGGCTGGAGAACACTGGAAAGTTCTGTTCTCTGCCATATATGTGAGCTGCAGTTATGTTCTACGGCGACACTTACGGGAAGAACTATGTACTTTGGCTAATAACATTGATATTCCATGGGTTGTGGTAGGTGAGTTTAATAGCATTAGATCTCAAGAGGAAAGAAGTGATGGCAAAAGGCCTAGAGGTAATTCTATGGAGGAATTTGAAGAGATGATTTTTGATTGTGAATTGATGGAACTCGAAACATGGGGAAACCAGTTTACGTGGTCCAATGGCAGGTTGTGGGAATGTCTTGATAGAGTCTTCTCTAATCACCTCTTCTTGAATCTGAATGTGAAATTTATTATCTAGATTCTCAGTCGAATAGGATCTGATCATGCTCCCCTCCTCATTGTTCAATCCCATATCCCATCTAAGAAAGCCAAGCCTTTCAGGTTTATAAATACTTGAACCAACCACCATAACTTTCTAGATGTTATCCGCAAGAGTTGGGAAGAAGATGTATCTGGAAATGGCATATTAAAACTCCATATGAAATTGCAGAATGTTAAAAAGGCTATTAAGCAATGGAATTCCTCTTGTTTTGGTAATATTCTTTACAAGGTTTTAGATGCAGGGACAAGAGTTAATGAGGCTGAAGCTCGATATTATTCTACCAGATCTCCAGAGGATAGTGCCAATTTTTATAAGGCCCAAGCAGAATTATTACAAGCTCATCTCAATGAGGAATCATACTGGAGACAAAAATCAGGGATCAAATGGCTTCAGGTTGGTGATAAGAATACCAAGTACTTTCATGCTTGGGTTAAAAGAAATAGGGCTAAAACCAGAATTTGGAGCACGTGAATAAATGAATTAAGCAAATGATTTCCTCTGAAGGACGCGTAATTGATGACGAACTTCTCAATCATATCCCGCATCTGATCACAGATGAAGATAACAACAACCTAATCTTGAAGCCTACTGAAAGTGAGATTAGGAATGCTATGTGGTCCATTCAAGGAGATAAAGCAGCAGGTCTAGATGGCTTCACAGCACATTTCTTCCACTTTTGCTGGGATATTGTCAAGAATGATGTCTATGATGCAACCAGAGCTTTCTTCAGAGGGCAATACATCCACAGAAGCTTTACCAGTACTAACATTATTCTGATCCCCAAGAACCAAACCCAAAGACAGGGAGTGATTTCAGACCTATTAGCTTATGCACCACATTTAACAAGGTTATCTCTAAAGTTCTAGCAAACAGATTGGCCCCTTTACTTGTAAAAATCATTTCTTCCAACCAAACTGGTTTCATTAAGGGCATGAGTATGGGGGAAACATTCTCCTAGCCCAAGAAATGGTTCATACCTTGACCGCAAAGTTAGAGGCAGCAATGTTGCTCTTAAGCTGGACCTAGCTAAAGCTTATGACAGGTTTGGATTCTGTAGACAATGGATTAATCTCATTAATCTCATGCATAGAAGCATCTCTTATTGCTGGTTCTCAGTGCTTATTAATGGAGAAACATGTGGTTTCTTTAAATCCACTAGAGGCCTCTGGCAAGGGGACCCCATCTCACCATACCTACTGAGGTCTTATCCAAGAACTTGAATGCTTTACAGGAGCTGAAACCTCTCACCAAATTCCAACATAAGTGTAATATGATTGTATCCCACCCTGCATTTGCAGATGACATCTTGATTTTCATTAATGAGAGCAAAAACTCTGTTAAATCTTTAAGTTCACTCTTGGATGCATACGAATCATGTTTAGGGCAGCAACTAAATAGAGAAAAATACATCTTCTATGCCTTGAAATTCATGGATCCAAGAAATAAGGAGTTCATCAGAAACAGTACTAAATTTATTGAGGGTCAACTTCCTTTCATATATCTTGGAGCTCCTATCTATAGACGGAATAAATGATTGTTTCTTTTTTATACAATCTTGCAGAAGATCAGAGGTTACATCAATGGACGGGAAAGGAAATTGCTTTCAGTAGCTGGAAGACTTACTCTGATTAAAAGTGTTCTTCTTTCCATTCATATGTATCTTATCCAATTCCTTGACCCACCAACGAATGTCCTCAAGAAGATTGAAGGTATGTGTGCTAATTTCTTCTGGGGAGATAAGCATGATCATAAAAGAATTCATTGGTCCAAGTGGAAAGAGGTCTCTCTAACTAATCAGAAGGGTTCTGGGGATTAAAAGACTGAAAGATTTGGTTATCTGCTTTGGAGTTAAACTCTGGTGGAACTTTAGAAGCAACTCCTCTCTCTGGGTTAAGTATCTCTATTAGAAATATTGCAAATTCTGGCATCCCATCCTATGTCAGTCTAGAAATCTTGATTCTAGAACGAGGAAAAGATTGTGTTAACTAAAACAAATGGCAGAAAGTTGCATCAATTGGGACATTGGAAATGGTCATATCAGCTTCTGGTTTGACAATTGGCTTGGGGTCAAAGCCTCATACCATGTTTTCCCATTCATCAATCAACCTAATCTCCTGGTTGCAGACTTGATTTCTGGAGGTAATTGGAACAAACCTCTAGTAATGGAGTGCACTGATGCTAAGACGAGTGAGTTGATTTGCCTGGTACCCTTAGTTGAGAATGATATGATCAAGTTGAATTTGAATAGCAATGCAAAGTTCTCCATTGCCAGTATATGGGAATCTATTCGCCACAGGAGGCCAGTTAGACTATCTTGGAACTTCATTTGGTGTAACAATGTCCCTTGGAGATTCTTTATTTTCTGTTGGCAGCTTTTGCATAATTGGGTGGAGACAGATGAAATTATTCAGAGGAGATTCAAAAATCCTCTCCCTTCAAAGTGCTTTTGCTGCAAACAAGTGGAATCCACCACACATTTGTTCTTGCATAGTGAAGTAGCTATTTGTAGTTGGGACTTCTTCTCTAAGATCTTTGACCTCCAATCCAAACTATTTAGCTCTATTCAAGAGCAATTATTTTTCTGGTTTTTATCCTCGAAAGACTCTAAACCTGGACATATTAGAAACTTGGTTCCTCTGGAAAGGTAGAAATGAGGCCAAACACTGTCAAGATCCTATGAATGCGCAGGTTATTATCCACAAATGCTTGGATTTCATTTTCAAGTTATGTTGTAGCAAAATCTTCCCTGTTGATAAATGAAAAGGGGATGAACATACATATCATCTCTGGAACAGAATTGATGCAAATATGAATTTTGTTGTCCCCCATCTTTATGTTGGTCCTCCTCCTAATTATATCACACTTACCTGCTTGCGCCATGAAAAACAGGGTGCTCTTTGGTGGCATCATCAATACCAATCACCCCTGTTGGAATTTCATTAACAAGAGAGGACCTACTTCCCTGTGGCAAGCTGTACTTATGGCCATCAGTAACAGTGTTGATATTAATTTCCAAGATCAGCTAATCAATCCTCCTCTTGTGCTTACTGACTCTTTATTGCAGTCCGTTGCTTGGAAAAAAATTCCTCTTGTCATCAGATATCATCCACCTTTGCAGTACTGTTAAAGGAAAGCTTCCCAACGTAAAAACTGCTCTGTGCACTCTTTCTCAACAGCTTATGGATATTAAGCAGATGCTTTTGAACCACAAGTGTTTTTATGACAATTTTGACCAGGTGATTGTGGAACTCAATACTCTCAATATTAATGCTAACCATCATGAGAGAGCCTCTATAGATCAAGCAGGCTAATGTGTCTATATAAGTGGATGATGTTGATCCTGATCTTGTTTGTGTTAAAGTCAGAGTGGAGAATGTTCTCTTTTGTGGCTAAGTTTCTTCTTCATTATAGTTATGGTTCCAATTGTTTACCGTTGGGAGGTCTCGGCCTAGTGCCCCTCTCATGTACTTGTTTTCATTTTGCTAATAAAAGATTGTTTCCATATAAAAAATAAAAAAAGAAAAAGAAAATTCAATAATGTACCTATTAACAAAACTATACATACAAAATTATATAATAGCACGCTAACGAATGCAAAATTTGAATACAATCGCGTGCAACACACGTTTCAAAACTATATATCTAGCCATAGAATGATGCTTCTCCATGCCCATTTCCCCCATGTCTGCCTCAACTAGGGAATTTTATCCCAGTTGCATGAAGGCTCATAGCACTAGCAAATTCGAATTTCTCTACCCTTTCTCCTTTGAAGAGCATCACAAATCGGCAGACTTGAACACCACTTCATCTTCCCCAAACAACAATTAACTCAAAATCACAACATACACGTATAAGTGTGTGTAAATGTTGGTTTAGGGAGCTCTTAAAACTTGACTATCAATGGACAAAGACTTGCTTTTGAGAACGGACAACTGCTTCTTCTATGCCGGGAATGAGGATCTCAGGGAGTGAAGAATGAAGTAGAATCAGCACTTGCTCAGAACTCCTTTGTCACAACAATTCAAGGCACGAAGGAAGATGAAAGAAACATTAGATTTGAATTGCAGTCAGGGCTTTTTGCTGTGCTGAGAACATTTTATTCAAGGGTGAAGAGACAATGGTGAACTTAGGCTTGGGGCCTGTGAGGATAATTGGTAATTGCTCAATTTATATTATTTTCAATTAAGTTTTAAAAGGGCTTTTTCTTGTCAAAGATCGTGTAGACAATTTGCACTTTTGTGGGGTTATTTCGCCCAATTTCCCTTAATATATCATCTAAGATGGTAGCACTTCATTACCTGAAACATTTGGTACTCTTTTCTGTGGAAAGAAAATTAAAGCAGTAATGTGTCATCTACTGTCACATTAATTGGTCATGATCACGGGAAAAAAATGATTTCTTTAATTTCATGTACGTATATACACCCGTCTCAGTACACATGCATATGAAGCACAAGTTCAGCAAGCTCAATTGATAACGCAAAAGAAACTGCAAATCCATCACGTTAGCGGGCACAAAGAAGCATGCATGACATCGATAAAAACATCACCATGATTTATTAAAAGTTAAAACCATCTTGTATATACTGAACCCATCAAGCACGCAAAAGAACTCAACAAAAAAAAAAAAAAGGGTTTCAAGTAGAAAGAATTCAAATCTCAAGATTCTTTTACCCAGCTGCTTGAAAATCCCCAAAATCATCATCTGGTACAGCTTGGGGATTCTGGGTTTCAGAAGGTCCTAATTCTTCTGGTTTTTCTTCTCCAGATTCAGTTGCGTTGGCTATAGAAGCTTCGTCCTGGCCAAATTTGGTCGGTGAGCCTGAAGGGGAATTTTGAGCAGTGACAGAAGGTGAGAGGGGTGCTGATGCAGGGGCAGGGGGAGGTGGTGGCAATTTGATGCCGACTATTTTTTCTTTCTTGTTGCTTTCCTTGTCCTTATCCTCCAACGAAAGATTATTCAGGCCTTGTTCAAAGAACTTGGATTTTATGTTGCCACTGCCTTTCTGTTGAACAACAAAATTGGTATCAAAAGATGTATATATAAGAAAATTTGTAAAGATAATAAGATAGCTATCTACATTCTTTAATTGAAGCACCAAGGTCTCCCCCTCTTTTAAACTGTAATCGACCAAAGACGTATTCTGGTGTAGCTGTTCCATCTCTTCGGCAGTTTTCTTCTTGTTTAGGTACCTTCAACAGTTAAAAAGTACAAAAATCAAGCCTCTGTGGAGTTCAGTCATCATTAAAGAAAATGAATAAAGGTAGTAACTAGTAAGCTATGTGGGAGGAACTTGACTGGAAGCACATTGCTGCCCTGCAAGCCTTCCACCTCTAAACTCTTAAATCCATACTCCCGAATGCAGGGAAAGATGAAACATATATGCCGAAAAATAAATAAATAATAATGAAACAGTACATTTAAATAAGAGTATGCAGGACTCAAAAAAAGTACTTCATATGGTCATGAAGGGCAGCTTGGAAGTCATAAGCTTCAGGCCTTTCTCGAAATCCAATACCGATGAAAGCATGGCGAAGGCGTCCACCTACATGAATTCAGATTATAATGCACAGCGAGAAGCAGCAGGAAGCACTTGCTTCTTGGAAAAGACAACATACATTTGGATCCACAATCTACCACGCATACAACCATTTAACTTCGAAGCCATAAATATTCAGGGAGTGGCTGAATAATCTTCTCTTTAATATTTTATAGAGATGAATCAGGCAGTTGCAAATTACCAATTACTTCAAGATTTCAGCTCTGAATGCTTCCAGAAATAAATTACTTCAACTACAATTGAAAGGAAAAAAATGGGACATGATTGGTCCCTTTCAAGATAGAAATGTAGTTGGTATCAACCTATTGACGTATGGTAAAGCATAAAAATGTCTAATGTGATGAAATGAAGAGAAAAATCAACGTCTTGATCTTTTCCCCAAGAAATAATTTTTGAATTAACCAAAGGAGTCCAAACGTTCTTAAAATTGGTAGAAGTGACTGAAAACATTATAGATGCAATACGGGTTTCATGATTATTTTGATAGCCATTTGTCAAGCTTCTTGAGATCTGGTTGCGGGTTAAAGGTAATGTTTCATGACAGAGAAAAATGTAAATATATCTTCTCGAAACAACTACAACAAGATAATTTTTGGCAAGAATCTTTCTAAAATAGCGCAGCCTTGCCTCTGCATTACATCAATGAAATATTGCAAGGGTTGAAGTATTGTATGCCTAAATCATGAGATGATACATGGGTAAGGAATTAAAAGGTAACTTGCTAATCACATATAAGTTTCCTTTGTTCCTCTTATAGGATCGGAGGGATTTCATCCAATTGCTAGGTGGATGGAAATTTTCCGATAATAGACTTTGTTTAATGAGATAGAAAAAAAAAAAAAAAAAGTATATCAATGTCCTGAAAAATGCAAGACTTGGCAAGACTTGTAAAATATCAGGATGAAAGACATATATACTGGGCCACCAAGGAGTTTCGTACATACTGTAATATGTAGTGCCACATGACATCTCGTACTGCAATATTTCTAACACTGATCAATAGAAATGGTCCATATATTTCTCACTGTAAAGACTATAAAAAAAAAAACACCAGGTAGTTGCATTAAGAGCAAATATATTTCAGTGAGGAGGTATAAGATTTGAATCTTCGCTCCTATGAAGATCACAATTAGATTGTCGTGCACGCTCATTGCTAAAGTGCCTATGCTGGGAAAATTGAAGCAGATTGAAATGAAATGACACTCTTTCAGATACAAACATTGTTTTAACAATCTATATGATCCTGCGATCCTGTACTGCTAAAACCAGTTAATAAACGTGCGAAAAATATAACTTTTAACGGACGAGAATATTGCAAAAGAAGAGGGCGTGGATCCACATTACCAATATTCTCTTCTACCCGAAGAACGAAATACCTGCAGTAACATAGAATTAAAAAGACGAGTTAGAAAGCAACAATGCTTAGTAGATCCTCTCTCTCTCTCTCTCTACACACACACACACACACACACACACATCTATACACACACACACATCTACGCACACTTACACACACAGACGGTGATGTCAATTTTATTACTAGTTTTGCAAACCTGCTGCTGTCAATTACAGGCTCCACTGGATGTGGCTCTCCATCTCTCAGAAATGCCCGAGCATACAATTCACCTATGTTAGACGCTGGTGATTCAACTGAGCGCATGCTAAGAAAATTTGGGAACATTAACTCCACTAGAGTTCCACAAAACCAACCTGTCTTTTTATCTTCTAACCGGATAACGCATTCTTCTCCTTTGCTAATAACTTTAAGAGTGCCTTCCCATGCCCATTTATTGACATTCCATTCGTCAGCCCTACAAGAAAGAAATCCAATTTTATTCAATCCCCATCCCTGAAATGATGCCTCGGCAATAAGGATGCATCTACATATCCATATTTTAGTGCACACTTAAGAACCGATGAGAAAGTGATAAGCATTACTTGGCAGCAGTCTCATGCATTGGAGAAATAGAGTTAGATATGTTGCACACTAAAAGAGAAGCCAAATGACTAGACAATAACAATAGCTTGCTTCACTCAAAAGGTTTTTGTTTTGATGAGTATTAAACTAATAAATAACATGATATATTAAAGAATTTCAAATGCAACCCTGAAAATAATTTATCTGTACATCGACTACAACTCAACTCAAGAAAGACTAATTCCATACTCTCTGTCTATTTCAAAAACCACATGATAGGACTTAGCCTACTTCAAAAACCACATATAGGCTGAAAAGAAAATCTCAAAATCTGTTTATTTTTATTTTTATTTCTTTGATCTGTTTTACATAGTTCTCTTCCTTGACATTTCCTATTTATACTATTCATAATCATAACTGGAGTACATAACAACCTTCATTGAATATGGCCAAACCATCTTGATTAAATCCCATGCTATCTATCTTCAATTGGTGCCTGTTGTTTAACCAACTCAAAAAATAAAAAATAGAACACTCAGTATCAACTATTTCTCTTCACGATATCAGAATTTTTAGTCCACGTTCTAATTGCTGGTCATGTAAGCTTTCTTTTCTTGAACTTCTGATAAATTGTTGATTGCAAACATTAGAAATAAGTTGACAAACAATGTTTCCACGTGCTTTACATTTTTTAACAAGTCCCACGGTTGAAAAGAGTGCACAATAAAGGGATTTATGTTTTTTCAAATTATGAAGGCTTATGGATTCTTTGTAAGTGGATTTACTATATCTTGGCCCCCACCCCAAAACGGGGAAAAAATTGTAAAATAAGATTATATGATATGCTGTGCGTTCAAGACACCTTAGGTACACTTAAATAGACCAGATAAAAAAGCATAAAATAAAACTGAATAGATGACATAGGTAGATGGCATTCAGGGGAATTAAAGAGGACACTATTTGATGATTGATAGATTTTTTTATCAATATAATGCAGAATAATCTAATAGAATTAACTGGACAAGATAAATAGTGTACTTGGCATCATTTGAATTAAAAATTTAAAGAATATTGTGCTCCTTAATGCCATCAACCTTCTAGCTTTCATGTAATTTTGTATTGAAACTTTTATCTAGTCTAATATGGGGTACCAATTAACAAGCATGCCCCCAGAAAGCTACAAGCTTTGACCCAGCATATTTATATATATATATATATATATTATAGAAGCACGCTTGGTACACTGAAATAGACCGGGAAAAAAAAAAGCAGAAGGTAAAATTGAGTGGGTGATAAGGTAGATGGCATTAAGGGAAATTAAAGAGGATAATATTGATTGATTTTCTTATCAACAAAACGTGGAGTAATCTAATGCAATTAACCAGGCAAGATAAATAGTGTAGTTGGTATTATTTGAATTAAAAATTTAAACAATATTTTGATCCTTAATGCCATCTACTTTCGAGCATTCATATAATTTTGTATTAAAATTTTTATCTAGTCTAATGTGGGATAGCGAGTGTGCTGTCAAAAAGCTAAAAGCTTTGATCCCGCATATGTTTGAGAAGCAAAATCCATCATAAATTGTACTCAGCAAAAAAAAGGGGGACAACATAAGCTTTCTAAGAGTTATACAAAATGAAGCATGAAACCAAAACAAAAGTTGAATATGATACAAGACACTAAAGAGAGCACCTGTAAGAAGCTGCAGTTTTCCGTGGAGGTATCTGCAAGATCAATATAAATACAAATATTAGGTTGACATCAAAGTAACATGTACCCTCAGAAGATGTTAAAGCTCAAACATGATATGCACTCCATTTTGTTTTAGGTTAAATCTGTGGAACCATTAAGCAATTAACTAAACATCCAATGCAACAGCATTCAGTTGAATACAGTTTTTAATAATGAGCTTATAACCTCATCAAATATCAATCACTTTAATTTGACATAGATGATGTACATGAATACCATTATCAACATAGATGATGATGTTATTCAAATAATGATGGTTGTAGGTATTTATGTTTAAGCATTTCCAAAGAATGGTTAAGCAGGAAGAACATAAGATTAAAGAGGGTTAGATGTAATTATAAATTGCTCTGGAGATTGTATATGATAGGAACATTCCTATGAGCTTAAAATAAAGGTTCCAAAAGATTTTTTTAAGTTTATACTAAGTATTTGTTATTATGAAAATTAGGATGTCATGGTGGATGCGCCACATGTTAGTAAAGACTAAGAGATGAGAAGCTGACCAGAAAGAGTTGTGACAGAGGAGATTCTAATAAAGAAAAATGGAGTTACGGTGTACAGGCCATGCATACACCTAAAGCAGCTTCCATTCACCATCCAGAGACCTTAAGCAGTGGAATATAGAAACTTATATAATGGAAACATCCATAATGGACTTTCAATCTCACTTCTGATTTCTGAATTTACTCCTTTTTTTTTGGGGGTGGGGGGGAGGGGGGGTACTGTGTTTGACAGAGTAGGATGATGAATCAGAGTCCTAGATGAAGGTGAAACAGGAGAACAAAGTACCACAGATACCGTGAAGCTTCCAATCAATATATTAGTCTAAATGCTGTCACCATACCAACCAATGTGCACATAATATCTTCCTAGAATCTAGTCCTAAAATCCCGAAACTCATCCGTTAAATGTTTTACAAGGAAATTCCTGATCAACAACATTGCAATCAATTTATACTGGATCAGCATCAATGCTAAGACAAATACTTATTTATGTCATTCCTTCAATTTACGGAAGAAGACTTCAGTTCAGTGTCCCAAACACAATATACCATGATGAAATACTACTTCCATCGCATGGAGACAACAAATTTTCCTGATCACCTTTACCCTTTGGATGGTACATATATTTATACTTACTTCGTACGAGGCACTCAAACAGCTAAAAGCTTATTTGGTTCCAGAACCAATCACCTATTTTACCAAAACCAAACAAAAATGTTTTCCATTTCCATAAACTACAGCCAAATTTTTCTAGTAACTACTCACCAGCTACGCCTAGGAGACCACCCAACTCTATAATAATTTCAATACATCCCCACAACTTGGAGGTAATATGGTATGAATTAAACACAATAACATCAAAATTCTCAGAACTGGATGCAATATTCATTCAATTTCCTCTAGTCCGATTAATCGCAAACTACTACAATAAATATATAAACAGAAATCCAATTAAGTGTGAAATAATTGTACAAACGCCAACCGGGTTTGCCATACAGAACTGCAAAAAAAAACCAATCTACTCAAGAAACGCATCTACCTAAACGGATAGAAAAATAAAATTACCAAATACACGTAGCATTCAGATACTTGAAACAGGACCAGCTCAATTTCTTCCTCTTCTTCTTTCTTTTCTTCTATATTCTTTTCCTTTTCCATACGATCCTTTACTCAAAGCTAAAGTCCCGATCGAACTGAAATGAATCTTCAATTCAACTGAATTGTCATTGATCTGAGGTCTTGGACTAAGAAACAGAAGTTTGGGGACCGAATTGTTATTTTGTAAATTCTTCGGGGCGTGTTCTGGAAGTATATTTTTTTCCCTGCCTTTGAGATGCTCTTATAGGTTGTCTGGAGACCGTTGATCCAATGGAATTAATCTGTAGGCGTCGATCTGTTGACTCTCTGATATGCTAGTTTCAATTTTTGGGGTTTTTCCCTTCCTACCATTTTTCTCTTTTCTTTTTCCTTTTTTTTTTTTTTTGGGTCGGGTGGGAATAAATAAATTATTTAAAGATTATCTACTGTCAACTGCAGGTATCATCATAGTGAAATGATAAAGCGCTACATGCTTGGAGCTAGGGAAGAAAGCACTTGTCGTTGCACGCCACATCAGCTTTTGAATTGACCATAATGGTGCCAAATGTGTAATACTAAAACAGGACTTTGGTATTGGTCTCAGCACTTAAGTATCATTACAAAACAGGTCAATAATAGGAAGGGTAGTTATATTATCCAACACAACATTTTTAAATACTCTCCATGTCCCAATTGTATAGTTCATGTTGCTTTTTTACAGTGTCCTAATTATATAGTCTTCTTTCATTATTAAGGAGTCTAAAATTATATTATTTTATTAATTTACTCTCATTTAATACCTATTTAAAATTATTAGTTTTAAATTATACTAATTAAATAAAGGTAAATTAGAAACACAAATTGCAAAATATATATTTCCAATAAAATTTTTAATCCACACGAAGTAGCAACGTGGATTATATAATTAGGACGGAGGGAGTATTTTTTTTTTTTTAAACTAAAAGAGACAATTGAAAGGACACCAATAATGCTTTTTTTTAATTTTTTAATTCTATATACACCACAATAAAAGCTACCATCTCTGTCATCCCATCTCGAGTATCACTCCAGCAAGGTTTTGAAGACTTCAATACTTCAATGATTTCATTCGACTCGTTCAATCCGATGTTAATTTTGGAAAGCAAGAATATTTTCTCGCTCAGATACAAATCTGCATAGCCTATGTCTGAGCCGGCCAAGTTCAAAGCTCATCTTCCAGAAAGAGCCAAACAGCTAAATTTCAAGATTGGTGGGAAAGTCCTTATCACATACACCTATCTAGGAATTGATGAACCTCTCGCTTCAAACCGGCTAAGTTTCTATGATGCCATAACAGATGACCTTGAGGTCTGAATCTCTGACATAGAAGATGAAGTTGGCGGTTGGCAGTACACCTTTAAAAACAAAAAAACACCATCATTGAAGGCCAACCAAGACGAAGAATAAATCATTCTCATATCTTCCCAAGAAGTAAACACTAGAGGCATGTGGAACCGATGTTTAGCATGTTGAAAAGGTAACATCATAATAAAATCAAGATGGGTGGACTTTGGTGAAAAAACAAAGCCAAAAATCTTCAAAGCATTCACATCCATCCAAAAATAACAAACAGTTGAAATAAAGAAGACGGTCAGATATTGTCCGCTCGTATGGTTTTGCTCTTATGCTTTCACCAAAATGCCTCATATCAGTTGGAATTAGTCTCTTAAGTTATAAACTAGTCTCACTTTCAATATTCAAGTGATGTGGGATTGAAGCTAACACAATTACCCCACCTAAAGGGGCACAACGTCCTCATTGGCCATATTTCCAGTTGGACTCTGTTTTAATAATATCTGTAACGACCCTGATGAGTTCCCTAAGCACATCTGTTTGTGTTGGGCGCGCCATTTCTCTACAAAACAAAGATACATGTTGTAATAACTTGAAAAGCATTCAGTCCAACACAACAGGAATAATGAGGAGCAACTCAAGGAACACGAAAATTTTCATTAATTATTCATCAGAATCCTTTGAAAAGAGTACATCAAAGAAGCATCTAGCGCTTAAACAATCGAATTGAAAAAGGAACAACTCCGAAAAGGAAACATATACAATATGGACAACGACAACTATTCTAAGCACCCAAGACGCTACTAAATATATTCTATTTCTTTATTAAAAATGTGGAAATTAAACAATTAAATAAATAAGTGCAGAAATTTTTTTAAAATGATATTTCATAAAAACCAATTTCCAATAATTCCAAAATGAATCATTGTCGACAATTAACAAAATAGTCTAACTTGAAATAACAACTATGCATTCTATAATGATTCAAACAAAAGAAGACATTATTTAACAATTAAACAATAATTCAATTGCGACTGCTGGTTTAGTCATTGTCGGCTCTAGAACCTGAAATGTTTTGAAATAAAAAAATTGACTATTTTAACTTAATTTCCACCAACTGTCTTTCGCACTGCCAACTTCAGATAAAAGTTTATTTATGGCTTTCAAGAAATTATTTACTTGCATACGATGCTACAAGTTATATGTATTTTTGCATCTATCTGGAAAATTTATGTATGCATTTATGAAAGGAATTATATTATATCACTACAAGAAAATTTTATTTTCCCTACAAAACTCTTTTGTAGGAAAAAGTTCAAATTTGTAGGAAAAAACTTTTCCATACAAAAAATATTTGTGGGCAATTTTGTGGCACAAACACCATAGCCAAAGACTTAGGACGATGAAATTGAAAACTTTTATGGTAAAATATGACCCTACAAACCCTTTGGAGACAATTACAATTTGTCGGGTAAGTTCTTTTCCAACAAATTTTGTTTATGGACTAAAGTTACCTTTAGTCACAAATTAACTTTGTATGCAGTCTTACTCCCTACAAATAATATTTTGTATGGAAAGAATATTTGTCGGTCAAATAAATTTGTGCAATTCTAAAATAATTCCTAGGGAGAAATTAAATATTTTTCTTTTTTATTAAATATTAATTAAATTTTTTTGTTTTTTATTAAATATTCATATATGTATATTGCTTTATGTATATTTTTATGTATGATATGTGATAGAAAAAAAAATAAAAAATGCAAGAAATTAAATAAACTAGGAGATGGTTTCAATATATGTAACATTGACTCTAAAATACTAGTAAAATTATAATTGCATATCAAAATTTAAAATAATATAACAAATATGCTCTCTATCTATTTCTACACAACTAGAATAGATCATATTGTACACATGGAATATTACATGACAAATCCTTGTGAATTTAGATATTCCAAGTTATTCGTCGGTCTTCAGTGGCACTTGACTACATAATCTAAACTAAATGACAAACATCTAACTTCTTTTTGTAGCCTTCAATCTAGTTACATTCTAAGATCATCAACTTTTGGAAGCATGTTCTCCTTTGAGCTCCTTTCACAAATACAACCCCATCTCAGGCCTTCAAATTTGATGAAGTCTAGAATGGACACAGGACACCACAATACTAAGTCCAGCACTTGACGTCTGGATGTATCTCGCATCCACATCCAAACCATCTAGATGCTACTCATTTTCCCATCAAGAAGATATTCATCACCTTTAACAAATATATCTCATACTACAAGAGATTCACAAAACCAATAATTTAGTTCAAATTATAGAAATGCAAATAAGCCGACAAAGTAAATACAAGTAGAACTTGATTATGTGATATAACATATCTCTCCGTGATCTAGGATGCTTTCCTACAAGTTTATGTAAATTAGTGGAAGAACTTAACTATCGGATAAATAAGAAAAAAAGCATGCATAAAAATAATTATTAGGCAATGCTTTTCTAAGCCCATACATATGACAAATACGCAAGGAGAAAAATCTATTAACATAATGGCAGATAAAAATTTCTAGTCTTAGATACATAAAGTAGATAATGCAACAGAAGGTAATTTCACATGTAAACCATTCCAAATATACAAAGATTTATTATCAAACAAGCCATATCACAAAAGCTTCAAGAATTAATTTAGGAGTTATCTAGGATTTTGAAAACCACAACTAGAAGCTGCAGAAGCGAGTTTGAATAATGTAAATCAAATTCACATTGAAACATGTTACACCGATGAAATAATTGAAACATTAGGAAGAATGAATGTCACCTCTCAATCGCAAGAAACAAGTGCAATTTTAAGCGACTTTTTAGCAATTTGGAAAACCTATTAGTTTTCAGAATCAATTGTGAGAAAACCTCGCAATTTTAAACCCATTTAGCAAGAAGAATCAACTCAAGATTTGCACGTGATTACCTGACGAATTCGGGATCAATTGGAGAGGAGATAGCGACAACGGGAACTTTGAAATTGTCACATACCGATGACAAGAGAGAATTGATGATGGTGGGAGGCGTATGTGTGGCGATGGTGGGAGGCGTATGTGAAAACCGTAGGAACTTCGGTAGGGAAAACGAGATCGAGAGAGAATTGGTAGATGTGAAAATAACCGGCAACAACTAGAAATTAGGGCAAAACAAGAGGAATGTGGGTCATGGGGAAAATTTTGGCGAGAAATTTAAGCCCCAAAACTTGTAGATTTTTTTATTTAATAAATATATATATATATATATATATTCCTTGATATATATATATATATGGAAAGATTTTATTTAACCTACACACATGCATGTTATTATGTATGCGTGTATATGTGTCAAACATCTAGGTTACAAGCACCCCACACTTGTAGCCTAGATGTGCGTCATGTGTTACACATATGCATAATAACATGCATGTGTAGATAAAATAAAATTGTCCATACATATACTTTATCTTTTGTGAATTTTAATTATCTTTTACATTCAATATATACCCGACATAAATATTAAATATGAGAATTTTTTCTACAATAACTATTATTATTAATTTTTAAATACATATTTTTCTTAGTTCTTGACAAATTTCTTATTGCTAAATTGTACATGTTCATGGCACAAATCTCTCACCTTATAAAAAGAAAAAATTGAAAGAAAAAATTGAAAGGCACTTTTCAAAATTTTAGAGCAATTTTTGGCAAAAAAAAAAAATAGAGAAACTCATGTCTGTGGAGAAAATAGAATTCTACCTAGATATCTTAGATTGTCTTCTAATAGGAGAAAGATACATTGGCCTACAAATCAAATTTTGCATGCGGAAATTTTGTAGGAATGGAATAAGTCCCTACAAAGTATTTTTTCTGTCGGAAGAAAATAATTTTGCCGAAAGAATTTATTTTGTATGCGGAATTTTCGTAGGAATAAATAGGTCCCTACAAAGTGCCATTTTTGTGGGGAAAAATATTTTTACCTACAAACCTTATTTTGTATGCGGAAATTTTGTAGGATTAGCAATAATTTCTTATAGTGTATAGACTGGCAGATATCATAAAAAAATTAAAAAGTATTTATCGTATCCTAATAAAAAAAAGGTTTTATTAAAGTTTGAGCTGACAACGGATATAATATGATCATAACTTGTCTTTTAAGAAAGTCGTGGCCAATTTAAAGACAAGGAAATTTCTTTTAAGTCCTCAAAATTTAGCTAAAAATTATTAAAGACCCCAACTAACTGGATCTCATATAATTGGTGAATAGATATGGCAGTAGATAACATAAATGGACAAGCTGAGGCAACTAGACTAGCTTATGAAAATTTCGTAGCTAGCCCTAATTAGACCAAGAGTGAGCATGTTGGTTGTATTCGTACGGCTCGCACTCGAGCTATGAACTTGGGATATCAAACGACCACAACCTAGTCCATTCAGCATCTAATAGATACCTTTGACAAAAAAGAGCAGACCGAAGCTATGAATGTCCATTTTTACCTCCACATGGTTCGAGACGGGGACATAAGCTTTGACCTCTTCTACGAGGTGCTTTTGGCTCATTGGGTAGTGTATGAGCAGTATGGCTCCACAATCCTCCCCGCACCTGCACCTATATCTGAGCCAGAGGAGGATCCAAAGGAAGATCCTGAGGAGGAGATTTCCGAGGATATTCATACGGAGATTCACGAGGAGATTCTTCCAGATATTTCTGAAGGGATTCCCGAAGAGATTCCATATGGGATTCCTGAGGAGGAATCATATGAGTAGTTAGAAGAGGATGAGGCATGCATTACATTGGAAGACATACCCGCCCCACCCAAGAAGTTTAGGGTGTCGAACAGTTGGGTTAGCGATGATGATGACTAGAGAGATCTTCCGATCTCTTAGAGTAGTTGTCATTGTCCATATTGTACATGTTTCCTTTTCAGAGTTGTTCTTTATTCATTTTGATCCTGATGGTTGGCCTAGGGAATATGTCTCTCTGGCTCAGCCATTCCAACTGAGGAGTTGGGTTATGGGGCTCGAGTGAAGGCTGGGTCTGCATGGCTTTTAGAGAGGAGGACACAGAGTCAAACTAGTTTCACAGAGCAGTGACAACCTCCCGCTCTTTGTAGTGGAAGGATAACGAGCTAGTGCTACCTGAGTCTACTATTACTTGAAGAGGCAACTCTAACTAGACCAACATTTTAAAAGAATCTATAATGACCCATGATATTATCTACTCTAGGCCGAACCCGTACAGTTTTGCTCTTGGGCGGAAGCCAAAAGGTCTCATATCAGTTAAAGTGGATATTTTAACTTATAAACTGGTTTCATTTTCTCTACCCAAGCAATGTGAGATTGAGGCCAAGGCTGGGCAAAAGCACTATAACCAACTGAACCAAACCATAACCAAGTTGTTTCGTTCGGTTTGGTTTTTCTAACTTTTCAAATGGTTACAGTTATTAAAACTAATAACCATTTAGTTATGGTCTTCATTCCAAAACTAATAACCAAACCATAACTAAGCTAAAGAATTTGATTTTGAATTTATTAACTTAATTTTTTTATTCAAATTCCTAAAGTTAAAAGACTAAAGCTACCAAAAAAATCTCGATTTGTGGAACTCAAACCCTAGGGTATAATTGATACTCCTATAAGGTACATATTTTTCCCTTTTTACCTTTAGTCGATAACTTCATTAAATTATATTTCATAATTATTTATATAACCATGAACAAACCAAATCAAACCAAAATCTAATTAATATTACAAAATAACCAAATGGTTATTTTCTCACAAAAACATCGATTTTCAGTTTAGCCGTGGTTTTATATTTGGTTTTCTTAAAACAACGACTAAACCAAACCATGCCGAGGCTTAATTGAGGCTATCACAATTATTCCATCTAAGGAGACCCAACGTTTTCGTTGGCTACACTTCTGGTTGAGCTCTACTCTGATATCATCTATAACGACTCGTTCTACTTAGACATAATATTGTCTCTTCTACTTAGACATAATATTGGTTTTCTAGCTCGCATGGTTTTGCTCTTGAGCTTCCACCCAAAAAGCATCATGTCAGTTGAAGTGGGTCTCTTCACTTATAAACTGGTCTCATTTTCTCTACCCAAGCAATGTGAGATTGAGGCTGTCTCAAAAGCATTCTCAAAATCTACAGAATTGAAAGAAGTTTCAAATTATTCTCCAAGACCTGTGACGCTTGGAGAATATTTTCCTAATGAATTCTTTGACAAAAAGTCCTTCACTTCACGTGTCACTGGGGCTGGGCAAAATAATCATAACCAACCAAACCAAACCATAATTGAGCGGTTTGGTTTGGTTTGGTTCGGTTTTTTTAAAATATTAAACGATTATGGTTATTAAAATCAATAGCCATTAGGTTATGGTTTAGTTATGGTTTTGATCCAAAAAGGGAAAACCAAACCATAACAGAATTTAGATTTTAACTTAAAGTTTATATAACTTCATTTATTTTTAAAAATTTTACTTGAATTTTATCACCAAAATCCCAATTCCCAAAGCCCAATAGAAATTAACGGACGAACGCATACAATTACCCATGTTCTACAAACATCTTTTAAGCCTCTCGATCATTTTGTCCCTACTCTCTGTTTCTCTTGTTCCTTTATTCACATATTATTTAACCTAATAACTACAGCCGTCAACCACCATTAAGCCATTGTAGTTTCTTGCACACGTCCAAGTGAATATTGTTATTTTTCCTCTTTAGTACAATCACAAGTCACACTCATTTTGCATCGGAAAGAAATGGTAAAACTAATACTCGGAATTTTTTCTTTAAACGTGTAAAGTTATTTGCTTAATTTCATAATTTTCTTGTTTTTATTAAATTTTAGATGGACATTGATGATTGAGATGTCGAGGAAGTCTATGCTAAACAGCCTATACAAAGGTCGGATGTGTGGACACACTTCATGAAGCTACCGGGGGAAAAGAAGGCCAACTGCAACTACTGTGAGAAAGTTTATACCTGTAACAGAACTTCTACATAGAGGGCACCCTTGAAAACTTGTACTGCATATAATAAGAGTACTAAGTTCGATAACAGGCAAACTATTCTAACACAAAAAGGTGCTAGTGGAAACGGTGAGGGTTCTACAAAACGTCTTACTACAACGGTGTTTAATAAAGATGAATGTAGGAAATCATGGGTTAGAATGATCATTATTGATGAATTGCCTTTTTCTATTGTGGAAGGAGAGGGTTTTAAGGCATTCATAAAAGATCTTTGTCCTAATTTGATATCCCTTCTAGGAGGACAATTACTAGAGATGTGCTCCAACCCTATCATGAAACAGAATAAATTTATTCATGAGAAGCAAAGGATTTCTTTAACCACTGATTATTGGACATCAATTCAAAATATCAATTACATGGTAATCACTGCACAGTTTATTGATAAAGGTTGGAGATTGCATAATAGAATATTGAACTTTTGGGTTGTTCCAAATCATAAAGGGGAGACAATTGGTAAACTTATTGAGAAATGTTTGCTTGAATGGGGGATAGAGCGTGTGGGAACCAGTATTGTTGACAATGCAAATACAAATGATGCTGCAATTGTTTATATTAAAAGCAAGCTGAAGAATTGGAAATCTAAAGGTATGACTATGATTTTAGATGGCTCATATTTGCATGTGCCTTGTTGTGCACATATACTTAATTTAATCGCTAATGAGGGATTGAAAGAGCTTAATGTATCAATAGCGAGCATCCGCAATGCCATTAAATATCTCTGATTTTCTCCTTCTCAATTGATGAAATTTAAATGTTGTTGGAAAATGAGAAGACAAAATGCACAAAATTTCCACTTTTAAATGTAATTACTTGTTGGAATTCGACATTCTTTATATTGGATAGTGCGCTGAATTTTGAAAAAGCATTTGAAAGAATGGAGGAGGAGGATGTATTTTATTGCGAATATTTTGATGAGCATGAAGGTGGGAAAAAAAGATGGGCCACCAACAAGTTATGATTGGGAGAGAGCAAGAAAATTTGCCAAATTTTTTAAGAACATTTTATGAAGTCACTTTGAAGTTTAGTGCTTCATTAAATGTTACTTCCAATATTTACTTTGGTGAAGTTTGTAAAATTGAGCAGATTTTGAAGAAAATGGGTGACAAGGAAGATGTTGTGTTGAGTACTATGGCAAACAATATGAAGGGTAAATTTGCTAGATATTGGGATAATGTTTATAAAATGAATGATATCTTAATTGCAGCAGTTGTGCTTGATCCTAGGTATAAGTTGGACTTTGTTGTACATTGTATGGGGATCTTATATGACTCAGTCAAGGTTGAGGCAACAAAAGATAAAAAGTCTTAAAATTATTGTATGCTCTGTATAACCAATACAAGGGATGGTAAAACACTAATGATGGAGTTGGCACTTGTAGCGATACTACTAGTGGATCACTTTATTGGATGGTTTTGATGATGATTGGAATGACTTTAATAATTATGATTTTGGGTATAAGAGACTAAAAACTAGTGAAGTGAATTTGTCAGGCAAAGATGAGATCCAAAGATATTTATAAGAGCCAAATGAAGAAGTTGATACGAAGTTTGACATTTTGAATTGGTGGAAGTATAATAGTTCGAGATTCAAAATTTTGTCTGACATTGTGAGGGATGTACTTGCCATCCCCATATCTACAATTGCTTCCAAGTCCGCATTCTTGATTCATTTAGGAGTTCTTTAACTCCTAAAACAGTTGAGGCCTTGATTTGCAACCAAAATTGGTTGCGGGAAGAATCTAAACTTTTGATAGTTCATCAAGACAAAGTATGCATCGAAGAGACGGAGTTTTATGAGGCTATAGAGACTGGCAATAAAAATTTTATTATATGTTTTCCCTATGTCATCTTGTTTGTTGTAAAATCTTAGTTTATTCGTGCTTTAATTATGCATTTTTTTTTTTACTTCCAGAATTTCTCAAGGCTTCTATGGCTACACTCCAAATAATTGATGATTAAACGATTAGAAAGTATTAAGTATCCCATTAAAGTAGTTTGGTACTGTAACACTCCGAGGGGAAAAAAATTCAAAAATTCCATAGTGATATTCTTGGGATGATAATTGGCTCACTTCTTGCATATTATCCAACTAGTAGTAATCGATAAAGAAACCTAGTAATTGAATAATAGGTTGTGTCATTTTCTAAGACTTTGTAAATATGTTTACCTTGACGAAAAATGAAAAGATAAATTGAGTTTAATATTGACTATTTTATCGGTGAGTAGGGTGGACATAGGAATGACAATGTGTAATCGGGTAACGAGTTTGGGGCTTAAGGATGTTTAAACCGAAAATGCGACACTTGTATTAGTATAGTGGAAAGCACAAGGACTTAATCATGGAGTACATTAAGTTGAGGGGTCTATTGGACAATAAGTGTGAAAAAAATCTAAGGGACACTTAGACACATTGGAATTTCCTCACATGAAATAAGTCCAAGCACACTTGGCAACTTGATTTAAGGGGATGAATTCTTGTACCTCCAATTGGACTCATTCTCATTGGTTGCTTATAAATTATCTAGGGACATTTGGACCTTTTATCATAGGTGGAATTCAAGAATTTTTAGGAAATAGTTAAGCAAATTCGTCCATAAATATTGCCACTCTTAGAACACCTCCAAAAGACCTTCAAAAGCACCCTTTTAACCTCTTAAACAAAGCCTTCTCTATATACATATAGAACCCCCACTCTAAAGCTTATTTTGCTTGAAACTAGCAAGGATTTGGAGGCATATCTCTACTCACACACATACAATAATCTTTAAAGATACAAGAGCAAAGGTGAGTAACTCATTATTTTGGTTTCCTTTGGCATGCATAAGTTTCAAATAAAAGCATGTGTTTTGGATATTGTTGAAATGCTTTTCTTGCATAAGAACTACTAGAGTTCCTCTACCTATTTTGTATTAGTTTGCTTTGATTTGATCTATGCTATGACTCCAAGATAGGATGAGTAGTATGGAAATTGCTATGGATTAATGATTGCTTGGAAATCCGGTAAAGGCCAACCGGAAATTTGTTGTGAATCCATTGTATTGCCATTACCATCTTGGTATTTGAAAGGCAATAAGGCGCGCCATGGGTAGTAGGAATTTCTAGTATTTGGGGCCCTATAATGCATTCAAAATGTTTGTGCATTCTAATGTTTCTTAAAGCGACATGAAAGGATTTTTATAACATTGTGGCAAACCAAAATAATGTATTAGTCATGGGGTACTTTGTACTCATTTTGTGTCTTTTATCTCTTTTATAGATGATCCATCGAAGAACCTATGAAAAGCAAGCCGAAGATTGGAGACTCTCCCAGGATGCAAGTATGATTATACATGTAATTGAGACGGATATTTGGGTGTACTACGAAGATGCACCGGAGTTCCGGATGTATTTAGGGACTTCATATGAATATAATATATATTGTGCCTACACCCTCACCCACCTACACTATGATAAAATTTGGAAAGACAAGCCTATGTTTTTGATTTAATCCTAATGTAATACTAGTCTAGTTAGAAAATAGAATAAATAGAGGGATATATAAAGTAAGCTAAAGACATAGTATGCCATGTAATAGTAAAAGAAAAACTTTTGCTTAGATTGGGGTTCTCATTTTCTATGTAGAGTGTAATGCCCCAATTTTAAAACGAGACGTTAATCGTTTAAATTCTTAAACATCATTGTGGAAAATAAATAATCTCTTCCCTCAAGACAAATCAAAGTATTTATTCAACTCCGTAAGTGGAAATATCTAGTTTAATGAAAAATAATATCAAATCGACCCAAAGAGGTTGTTTGATGTTCAAATTTAACATAAACTAAATTCACGAAAACATGGTTTAGTAGAGCTTAAACTCAGTAGCCGCCATCCATCGTCCTGCCACCGGCTCCAAAACCTAAAAGTGTGGCCAACGAGGACGTTGGGCCCCTTTAGCTGGGGTGATTGTGATAGCCTCAATCTCACATCGCTTGAATAGAGAAAAGAAGACCAGTTTATAAGTTAAAAGACTCACTCCATCTGACATGAAGCCTTTTGGGGTAGAAGCCCAAGAGCAAAATCGTTTTGGCTAGGCTCAAAGCAGATAATATCATGTCAAATTGGAACGGATCATTACAAATGGTGTCAGAGCAAAGCCCAACCGAAAGTGTGGCCAACGAGGAAGTTGGGCCCCCTTAACTGGGGTGATTGTAACAGCCTCAATCCCACATCGCTTGGATAGAGAAAAGAAGACCAGTTTATAAGTTAAAAGACTCACTCCATATGACATAAGGCCTTTTGGGTAGAAGCCCAAGAGCAAAAACATGTATGCTAGGCCCAAAGAGGACAATATCATGTCAAATTAGAGCAGGTCATTACATAGAGACTCCCAATCTTTTGTTCGGTTAGTCAATCAATAAAATAGTTTTTATGTAATAGATTGTATTGCTTGTGTATATTTTTTATATACTTTTGACAAGAAAAGCCATTCATGCAATCAAATTAACAAACATGAGAAGCAATTTTGTAACATGGACTTCTAAGTGTTCCTAGAAGTGTAAACAAGAAATGCAAAAGATATTTCGTGAATAATATAATCCTAGATGAATTGGAGAGATCTAATAATATCACCATCTAGATAAAAACTTATGAGATTTATTTGGTTGACATGTCACGACCCTTGTTAGTCTTTTGTTCCATTAAAAGACTACAATCTCTTCCGCCATAGCCTAAAGAAACAACTTAACATTATAGGATAAAATAACGGGGGTGTGATAGGTACTTTCAACTAGCATATTTTTATATTCTAGTTTTGTCATGTAGGCTTGAAGTCTCATGTAAAGGAATCGATTGCTCAGAGGTCAAAAGTTGGACACCACGAACGATTGAAGATGGAATTTGATAATTGATAATTTACGTCATTGTTTTTACATGGGAAGATGAGTTCATATTTGTTTCATTAAACTTTAGCTAAAGACTTAGATTCGCTTCTAGTTGAAACTTCAATGAATTGCATTAGATTACTATATATTATTTTGTTTGCCAAACTTATCGTTTCAAATGAGTTATGCTTGCTATTTTTAAATTTTGGAAATAAAATGGTATATAACCATAATTGGACAAACCAAACCAAAACCAAATTGTTTTCTTTGGTTTGCTTTTAATAGTTCAAAATAACTAAATGGATATTTTCTCAAAAAACCATTGGTTTTTGGTTTAGTTTGGTTTTCTTAAAACCATGACCAAACAAAACCACGCCCAGACCTATGTGTCACTAATATGAATGAAGAAAAAGAGTTGAAAAGTACTATAGAAAGGAGTTCCAAATTGAAGAAAGTTTTCTCACAGTTGGACACCTTTCTTTTTTATACATCCTTGACAGAAGCATTGAAACTACCATTCGATGATCGTGGGGCTCTACCTCCCGCATTGATTGATCTAGAAAATTATCAGGATCACGTCATGGAACCTGCTAAATTTGGAACTCACTAGGACTGCATGACAACCATCACATTCCCTAATGAAGACTTACAACTTGGGTTTTATTTGCATAATGGGCCATTATATGTAAGCGGTCATATTTGAGATTGTAAATTCAGTTAGATATTGATTGATTTCGGCTCTGCCATAAACATTATGCCAATAAAAATAATGGAGAAGATTGGTGTAAAGGTAGGCAACCTGTCTAAAAGTAAAATCGTGATCTAAAAGGATCAACGAGCAATTGGCACGATCCGCCTAAAAGTTGTGAATAGTAGAGCTAACCTCCACATCACTCTTCCATTTCATTGAAGCCAAAACATCCTAGGAGTTGCTCTTAGAACGAGTTTGGCTGTATGAAATTGGAGTGGTGCCTTCAACTTAGTATCAATGCTTCAAATACTGTCAGGACGGGAAGGTAAAATGTGTAGTGGTTGAGTCAAAGCCATTTCAAAAAAAGAATCATATTTTGTAGATGCCAAATTCGACTTGGAGAAGGAAGAATCCCACTTATCAAGTTTGTCTATAACTAGATTCAAAAACAAAGACGGTAAAGGCAAAGATCCTGAAGTTGCTCCTATTTTGCCACATCAAATTATCGCAGGTAAATCAAAAATTAATTGCTAAGGGCCATCAAAACACGAACAGTATCAATCACCAAAAGATGGCAAGTTGTTAAATTTTCCACTACCTAAGATTCCAAAGGTAGTCTTGCCTCATCAACTCATCCAAGTCTCAAGAGATAATAAAGCTTCAATCTCTTCATCAAAACTTCAAACGGAACAAAAATCGTCAAGTGTTGTAGGATATGGAAAAGGAAATTGTAGAAGGTGATCTTGATGTTGTCCTAGCAAGTGGACGTGTTCCATCACTACCAAATACATCTCAACCAAATAATGGGTGGGGATACGAGCCAAATCGACCAAAAGGAATCAAAGTCAAGAAAGACTTTTTAAATCTAGCCATGATCCAGATCTTCGAACTTCTTGATGAGGTTGTAGAAGGACCCTGACGGTCAATGTTTGATCGAATGGAAGGCAAAAATGGTAGAATATCAGTATTTAGTCGATTAAACAGAGATATTTCAACAACAATTGACTTGAAAGAAAAACCATCTATCTTCCAAAGATTAGGCGGTAATAGTTCCACCATTGACCAAAATCATGAGCCAAGCCAAGGTCCTCAAAAGTTAAAAGAGAGACGCAAAGGTGATAAATTCCAAGGTGTATCAAAATAAAGAGGCAAACAAAGAGGAAGTTTCGGTTAAAAACCATTGCTTTTGAAGAAATATATGATTTAGAGCCAACCAATCAAAAATTGATACTATAGTCAATATACCAGAGCCAACCAACCTGCGTGATGAAAAGTCTCCAGGAAAAGCTTGCCTACATCCGGAGATTCATCTCAAATTTCGCTGAATGGGATAATGCTTGAAAGAATGCATTTCAAAGCATTATACAATATTTATCTCGTCTGCTGGTGCTCACAGCCCCAACTCCAAGAAAACCATTGATTATTTATGTTACGGCATAAGAACACTCACTAAGAACACTGTTTGCCCAAGTCAGTGCAGAACATTGGTGGCTGCCAAATTAAAATACTCACCTATTGAGAAGATATGTGTAACATTAATCTTTGCAACTAAAAAGCTAAGACACTACATGCTAGCACATACAATTCATCGTATCGCAAGGGTAGATCCTTTGAAATACATTATGTCAAGGCCAATTTTATTGGAAAGAGTAGGGAAATAGGCACTTATGTTGTTCAAATTTGAAATCAAGTTCATCCCACAAAATGCCATAAAAGGACAACCTTGGCCAATTTTCTTGTTGATAATCTAATTCTAGTAGAATGGGAACTCTATGAAGACATGTCTAATAAATAAGTCTTTTACACTGAAGTGGTACCATCATAGAAGTTATTCTTCAAAGGAGCTGCTCGAAAATACGGTGTTAGGGTAGGAGTTGTATTCGTCACTCCATATAATAAGGTCATGCCTTACGTATTCACTTTGACAGAAAGATGATCCAACACCATGATCAAATATCAAGCTCTCATTATCAGTCTAGAAACAGCATTGGACATGGGCATCAACCAGCTTGAAGTTTTTGGAGATTCCATGTTATTCATCAACCAGCTTTTGTCAGAATATGTAGTCCAATACCCAGACCTGAAGCCGTCAAAATACGCATCATCACCCTTGAAACGATTTGATTGAATAAAAATCAAATTTGTCTCAAGAAATGAAAATAGAAATATTGATGCTCTGGCTAATCTGGCTACCATTTTAACTAAGTCCGAGAAAGACCCATCCAATATCAGTTGTTCAAAGATGAGTAATTTCATCATTGAAGCTTGAACAAACAGAGGAAAACAGCCGTTAATGAAGACAAAGAAGACTAAAGACAGCCAATCATTGATTATCTTCAACATTAAAAGCTATCATATAATCCTCGTTGTAAAACTGAAATAAGAAAGCGTGTACCTCGTATCGTCTTCTACAAAGATACATTCTATCTACGATTATTTGATAGAGTTTTCCTTTGATAATTGAGTAATGAAAAAGCAATGCATACTTTAGAAGAAGCTCATTCTGGGATATATGGTGCACATCAATCCGGTCTAAAGCTCTACTTTCAAATAAAAAGAACAGGGTATTATTGGCCAACAATGGCCCAAAATTCCATGAAACATGCAAGGAAATGTGAAACTTGTGAAGTCCATGTGAACTTCACCCATCAGCCTCCTGGGCCGTTGCATCCGACAGTAGCTTCTTGGATATTTGATTCATAGGGCCTTGATGTGGTTGGACATATAACTCTTAAATTCTCAGCCAGACACTCCTACATTCTGGCTGCAACTGACTACTTCTGCAAGTGGGCTGAAGCTATATCACTAAAAGGAGTGAAGAAAGAAAATGTGGTAGACTTCACCCGTACTCAAATCATTTACATGTATAGTATTCCTCGACATATCATCCACTACAAAGAATAAGCCCAATAACCGCGATTCGCGTCGTTGTAAAATGTGTATATGTCGCCGCAAATGTATGATAGCAGCGACAAAGTCGCCTACAAATGTTGCAGCTAAAGACTCGTGGTAGTAGATCCATAGCGACAACTCATATCGCCGCAATCTAGGAGCCACATAATAAAGGCAACACAGTCACGGCTATATGATCGATGGGTTTAGGTCATAAAAAAAAAATTAACCTGACCCGCCATTATTTAGCTAGACCCGACCCCCCGCCCACTCCACCCCACCCCACCCCACCCCAACCCCATAGCCTAGTCCTTTTCCATCTATATTTAATTAAATATAATTTGCCCGTGTGGGAGTTGAACCCAGCATTTTGAATGCAAAGACATAATACTTCACCAACTGGATTAGCTTGACTTTTGGTTATTACCTTGCTTTTATAATATATATTATATAGATTATTATAACTATAGTAACGAATATCTTCCCTATAACAACGATTTTCCATCGCTAAATACAAGAACAAAGGCAGGAAATTTTCCCGCCAATCATATAAAGGCGATATATATGGGTCGTCGTTTTAGATCAAGAAATATAGCAACGACTTTTACACGTTGCCTCTATAGATACCAATATACAGTGGCGACATCACTTGTTGTCTCTATAGATACATCCTATATCGACGACATTATTATGTCGCCTGTATAAGGTGATGACTGCTGCGGTGATTTAAAATCGCCTCTGTGGTCAATGTTATAGCAACGACATTTGACGTTATCGCAAAATATCGCCGCTATAGCTCCTGTTTCTTGTAGTGATCACTGATAACGGAAAACCCTTATGCAATAGCTATATAAACAATTTATATGCTATATGTTTTTTATATATGTAACGTCACGTTATGCAATAGCTATATATATGCTAAGTTCGCGTTTAGACAATGCAACTCGTCCATGTACAACGCAGCAACTAATAGATCAACAAAACCTTGTGCAAGTCAAAAATAAATGAAAATAAAGGGATTTTACATGATCGGCTTGTCGACTGAGAAGCGGATGCGGTTTTACGTCTCTGAAGTGAAGGCAAAAGACTCTAAACCAAATGGTAACTAAATCACACGCAATCCCATCTTGAATTATCTGGAATAAATTGGAATTGATTGAAGAGAGAGTGTGTGTGGAATTATTTAGAGTAAATTAGAGAGAGAGAGAGAGAGATTGATCTGCATATATCTTCCATCTTCCATTTACATAAATTGATTGACACTGGTTATTGGATAACTAAGAGACGCAAAACTGAAAGAGCTGATTAAGGAAAACTTTTACTAATTACCAGATTTTAGCAGCCGATAAACAAAACCTTCTATTAATTACCAGGTTCTCAGTAGGAAAACATAGAAAATAACCAAAAAAAAAAGAAAAAAAAGAAAATCAGATATAAAAACTCACCGTGAAGTTTACCAAGGAAATTAGGCGGGAAAATGGCGGTACAAACGGTACTGAGACTAATCTCTTTATATATATAGATGATAGCCTGTGCAGACAAACTTTCTAGATATGTCCATCGGTGAATAATTTGATCCTTATAGAAGAAACGGTTGTTAAATTCAAAACTTAAAGTTGAGATTTGCTAGCTCTCTTTTAATGTTCCAGCTTAAATCTTGATTCTTGCTAATGCATTACACTTGTATTATTATCTCAAGAAATGATATAAAATATGACATGTGGAATCTTAAATGGTTCCAGACATATTTGGATAGTGATAAGTGTAATTTTACACTTACTTTGGGCCATTAAAACTAGACCTTAGTCATTATATTTCTTCAAATTTCTATTTGATTTTATTTAGTTTTATTTATTTTAGGATTTAACCCGATTAAAAGCAATTGGTGAAGAAAGGAAAGAGAAAATGACCGTATTGGCTGGTATTTGGATATTATGGAGGCAAACATTTCTATGTCAAAGACATGAAGCACCTTTCCAGGCAATCTTACGAAATAGGAGGACTTGTTGCATAAATAATTATTAAAAAGTCAATGAAGAGAGCTAAAGGAATTTGAGAGCTTGTAGGCTGCATGTGGGATTCAACGTAATGTGTGTGCCCCAGTTAATGCATGCACGCTATATAATGAAAACAACAATTGGAGAAAAAGGGGGATCCGTGGCCGAGAGGAGTTGGGTGAAGTTTGCCGTGAAGAGGGATAAACGTCGGGGAGATAAGAGACGTTCGAGGGCCGTGACGGAAGAATGTGAAATTATTGTGAATTCATCGTGAATTATTGTGAATTCATCGTGAATTATTTTGAATTCATAGTCTCTTTGGTGATGAATTTCAATTTATATTTGTTCTCTTTTTAAACTTATTATGCAAGGCTAATTGTTTTATACTAGGGTTAACGATGAAATCCTGTTTTTTATGATTAATTCAAAGTGCTTGATCTTGTTCGTGTTCTAGTTTGTTTTCCGGATTGATTGTTTATGATTTCCTTATTCTAATTTGGTGCTTGATCACTATTAAATTGACTTTTGTAATTCATCTTTTTTTTAGAGATTCTTCATGCATATTGTGATAACGACATAGGGTCTTATAATTGATAGAGATACTATTATGCTATATGAAATCGCTAAAATTTAATTACAGTGGATTAATGCGTACCATATACTTGAAGGTTAATTAGAGATAATTAATCTCGTATATATGTATATATAGATTTGGATGACCAGCGAGAGAGCCTTCTGAATAATATTGGATTGTTAATTTTCAACCTCGAGCACTAAGAATTAATAATGTGAATGGCGTGGATTCGGGAATCCTAGTGTTCTTGTGTATTCATATTCTCTTTTAGGATTTTTGAATAATTTTATTTATTTTCTTAGCTAGGTTTTATTTTCCTTTAAATTTATTTATCAAATTTTATTTTTTGTGTGTGTTTTTTTTATTTAAAGATAAGACTGACAAGAGTAAATTTAGTTGATTTAGTTCTCGTGAGATTCGATACTTTATGCACTACTATATTGCTTGTTAACGATCCATTCACGCCGGATTAAATCGACAACAGGTAGCGTGCATTTGGATACTCTACATCATTTGACAACTAGTCACGTTGACTCCACAGGATTCATGTGACGTGCTCAAATATATTTATGCCATGCAAATTTGTAGCACTATTTATGACGTCAGACATTTGATTTTATATAATTTCCCTATTATTATCTTCAGTTAGCAAATATGAATACGTTTCAAACTTTGCTAAGACTTTGCAACGTCCGGACCAAATTTAAAGTAGCTCTACCCAAACTATCACCATGTTGTTAAAATTTGAAGCGGAATTTTTCAAAGCAAGCTTTAATTTCACGTTTTAAAATAAAAAAATTTATAGAGTTAAAATGATTTAAGATAGATAAAATACGTTGGTAAAAGAGTAGGTAAAATTGTAGGTATTCTCTATGCTGCCTTAATGATACATCTTCTCCATAATAATATTTATTTTATAAACTTTTCAAGGAAAAAAAATTATTTTATAAAGGGTAGGTATTTTAGTCAACGGGTTTGATATAAAGTATTAACAAATTGGCATTTGAATAATATTCATTCGTATAGTTTCTCAATCTTCAAAACTTTCGACAGGGACTCGAACAATATACTTTCGATGCCATCTATTTCATGGGACGTACGACTCGACATTTTGCTATACTAGCAAACATTCAACATGAAAAATGTCCATGTACTTTGTCATGTTGGATGGATACTAGATTAAATTTTACATTTCACCAACGATAAGGTCTTAACGCTGTGCGCCTTCAAATGCATCAAATCATCATAGAACACCCTTGTCGTTAGTGAGAAACTCAAAAGAAGTGAGCACATGTATCCCCGTGGCCGTGGTATGCCTTCATAAAGAGGCTCGTTCCCCACTCATAAGACCATTAATCTCTACCATGTGATAGGGCTACCTCGAAAACTAAAATGAACTGTATATCACCCCAAATTTTGAGGTAGCCTCACTTCATCTGGACGAGGCTGGCATGCCTCATTGGCTTGGTATATAGAATAAGATGGTGTGCCGGCCTATTTAAGTATTTCTTGAATTGAAGAGAACTGTAATACTATACCAATAACCCTTGAAGAGTTGTTGCAATATCATAAAGATGAGTCGATGATTGGTGCCTTGGTAGAGAGAAGAAAGGAGAAAAAAGCATTGCAAAACGAAAAAACAAAAGATTCAAGAACTTCGTGAAGGTTTTGTGGCTGTCCCAAGTGGCTTGTATCGACGCAGGTCATGTATATTCTAAATCCATATAACATACATCCGTGCAAGCACATGGGATCAGAGGTTTTGTAACAGTATCTCCAGAATGTTTTTGAACACTACTCATATTGGCAGCAGAAAAGAAAATTTTGTAGAATTTTGAACATAAAGTATATATGAGAACCAAGCATATTGATATCTGGTTTGCAACAAGTACAAATCTTATTAAACAAGGAGGCAAACATATGACATGGCATGCACATCGCTTACAAGACATGTATGCTAAGGCATATGCCTGCAAAGGCTAAACTACTAGCTATATCATCAACCGGTGTGATTGATATATAAAAGCAACATCAAGGAAGACTCGGGCCGAAAACGAAATCACTTTCTCGGCTTCTCACCAGAATTCTCCCAAGGAAGATGAATTTGGAGGACTGAAGAATGCCACTTTTCTCCTTTTGCTGGAAACCATGTTTCTTGATGTGAATTCTTCTGACGCATAAAATTTATCAAGTACAGATTTCAGAGCCTGACGAACAGAATCAACAAGAGGCTGGCAATCTTCTTCTGTATTTTCGACATTTGCTGTGTTGGATCCTGTCACCACAAAAACATTAACCATTCTACTTCCCAAGGTAGCGATCTCGGCTCTGATAGTCTTCAGAGGGAGAGACTCAATTGCAATCCTTAAATCAGAGAGAATCTCTTGTCTAAAATCACAGCATAGCGATGCCCGGATGGAAATAGATGCCCCATTATGTTCGTCTGACTGTTGTTCGACTGTTACTTCATCAATGTCTGTCGGCACAAGAGTGCCTTTAGTAGCTTCAGCAACATTCCCTCTCAACTCTTTCACCTTATTGATAACTTCAGCCAGTAATGCGGCCTTGTCCATCTGTGAAGATAAATGAGCTCAGTATCGAACAAATTAACATACACACCATTTAGATCAATGCCACAATTATAGTGATTTAATTACTGCCATCCAATGACTATGAAACAAATGGAACTATATATGGCCTGAATGAATCAAGAAATTTCCTCTCTCTCTCTCTCTCTCGTCATGGATGCATACAACATCTCCGGAATGTTTAAGATAGTCTAGATATAGAATATTTTTGTTTTCCACTTTATTTTGTGAATGATTGGAAGTGCAAGACATAAAAATCCAGATCTATCAGAAAGTGCTTACCATGTGTTTCAAGAATATTTTCTTACTAATCATCAATTCACACGTGTACAAAGCATAATAATGAAGATAGCACAATGTGTAAAACTATTTTTAGCACTTAATATAGCCATATTTCACAACAGTCCCACAAATTTTATGCAACAGTACTTCTCATTTGAAGTAATCAAGTAGAGATACTACCCTTTTTTGAGATAATCATTCCGAAAAAAATATAATTAAGACTAGTGACAAAATTATGAAGAATCTAAAGAATAAAATTCTGTTGATTAAGCACCCAGAAACCTGATCTTGTGAAATCTTGTGACGAAAAGGGGGAAAAATGGATTTCAGAAAGTCCAGATTCCATGGACAACAAAGTATGTATCATATAAATATCAATAATCTAAACTTAATTCCATGTGTACCATTTACTATAACAAGCACTTGATGATCATGAAGAAAAAGCGTGTCAATCGTATTAGTAAAAACTTTTAGCTGTAACAGCATCAACAAGGCTCGATCAGGGGAATCATTACAACAGTACTAACAATCCTTAATCTTGGAATAAACTCAAGAACTAACTGTGATAAGGTTGACATAACTTGAAGAAAGAAAAAAAAAAGCTAAAGCTTGTTTCTTGTATTGTTGACTCTGGTTTAGTACTAGAGAGAGAGAGAGAGAGAGAGGGTTTATTTCATAATTATAAGCATAAGAAGCGAAAGTGAAATTTTCTCACAGGCATTCAATCAAACAGTAAAAGTACCTTACTTGTGCCGGGAATAAGGCTCCTAAGAGTGGCCAAATGCCCATTAATTCTTTCTCTTCTGCGCCTTTCAGCCTCACTGTGATTCCTCAAAGCTATCAATGCCTTTTCTGCATTAACTTCTTTCTGGCCACCAGGCTTCACCATAGCCTTCACAAGCTCTCCCCTCTCACTATCCAAAATCAAAGACGAATTTGACGATGACCCATTTCCTATTACCCCTTGGAACCCAAAAAGGTTCTCAGAATACCCGTTCAAAGTGTTGAAAAAATCCATTATTTTGCGTCAGAAAACACTGTTTAAACCAACTACAGATGTTACCAGGGTGGAGAACTGAACCGCTCTTGAACTGGGATTGCAAGTTTCGGATTTTCCTCTTATTTCCATTGCTCAAACAGAAAATAAAAATCAAAAAGTTACTACTTCAATATCGAGTTTTTCAAGGTTTACGTCAAGAAAGTAACATGTATACACACACTATAGCCTTGCTTTCCCCTTGATTAAAACCTCAAAAAAAATTTTTGGTGGCAGAAATTCAAGAAAAAAGTTTATACACATATACATATATGTAATGTTGGAGAGAGAGAGAGAGAGAGAGAGAGAGAGAAATAGAGAGAGTTGCAGGCTGGCATGTTCATACTTTCAAGCTATTTAAACGAGATTTTGGATTACATTTTTATTTGTGTCCTTTGACGCACGCTTAATTAATTAATTAATTAATTTAATAAATAAAAATTAATTTATTAATTTATAATGGGCCAATTAAGCATAATTAAAAAAGTATAATAATTATTCAAATATTAACTAGCATGTATATCTTAATCATGATTTTTTTTTTTTGTATATCTTAGTCGGGATTTAGAAGGCACTAAACTAAGAACAAGATTTTGAATAATATTACTTCCGTGATTATTGAGAAAAAGAAAAAAAATAGCAGTAGATTGTATATTGGGTAGTTATATTGACACCACATGTTTTATTAAACACACCACACTCTAATTGTATTTAATATCCTTTATTTTTTCAAATTTTTAGATTAAGACATTAACTTTTCTTTACCATATTTTTATTCTTAATTTTCAATCGATTATCACACCTTATATCTAACAATGATTTTCTTCTAAAAATTTTGGTGTAAGAACCACTTAAATCTTTTAAATAAGTCAAAAAAGAAAAATCTATAAAAGTAAAATATATATTTTCTTATGATTCTAAGATATATGAATGAAATGTTTTGAAAAATAACCATTATTACGAAACAAGATATAAAAATTAATTAATTGGTTCAGAAAAAATGCAATAAAAATTGTTGGGACACAAACTTCACAAGTTATAAAGATTAAGGATCTTCAATGTAATAAAATTGTGGTGTAATTATAAAAAAGTGTAGTGTGGATATATTTTCCCTTGTATATTATTATTTACTTTATTGGAAATATTAATGACTTCTTTATCCTCTGTTTATTTAGAATATATTGATATTTTTTTTATATTAATAATAAAATCATTTTGCCCTAAAATAACTAAATGGTAATAATATACAAATTACAGACGTATATTGTTATAACTTATATAGATCAACTTAAATTATTGGATAAAAACACTTAAATTAAATAATGATTTTATTATATAAGAAGAGTATTTCTTAGAGAAATATATTAAAAAATTACCTTTTCAATTATATTTAGTAAAGAGAGGGATGCAATATATATATATATATATATATACTCCGTCCGTCCTAAAAAGATATTCTCATATTCTTTTTTATCCGTCCCAAATTATATTCATTTTTCTTTATTTAACTTTTTAGTTTTCTAAAACAACCCTATTTATTATACATGATAATTAATAATAAAGAAAAACTAGAGCGAAATATATTAAATAAACCAAATGACTTATTAGAAAATATATTCTTAAATTGTACATTTACAATTTCCAACAATAGTAATTATATTTTCTTAATTTATGTAAAAAATGAAAAGAGATATCTTTGTGGGATGGTGAAAGTATATATTTAGTAGAGAGAGAATGTGAAAAAGGTGTCTATGGAGAATTGAAGATGTTTTTCTAATTTGTCAATTCAATCAAAATAATTCCACTTGAGTTTGTCCCCTAATTAGTTGGGCGGCCGCCGGTTCTTTTTGAACGGTGCATTAGCCTCTTGTGTAGAAAAACCACATTTTCATAGGCCAATCACCCAACTTTATATGAGAGCCAATTGCTCCGGTGTGAACTTTTAAAAGGGACTCTTTCCCTTTCAAACCATCCCACTATATAAAAATCATTCGTAGATCACTTCTAACTCCATTATAGTATCGACGCTAATTGCTTGTATGGTGTCCAGTATCCCGTGTTCCATAGTCATTCCTAACATGCTATAGATCTACAGATTCAATGACTAGTTGACACAGTAAAATTTCAGAAATTTATAAAGAAAACATATTTTATCCATAATCTTTGCGAAATAATTTTTTTTTAATTTTTAATCACAACTAAGTGTCCATAAAAATCTTAACTCCGTCCCTAATTGGGAACGGGGTGGGATGGGAGGCTTGAAATGAGATAGTTCTGGAGCATTTTTTTTGTCCCACCCTGTCGTGCTGCACCCCGAGGGGGTAGGTGCTGAAAAGGCCGTCCGACCTTGTCTCACTGCATTACTATCCCTATTTTATTAGCAAGATTTTGAGAAGCTTAAAAGTTGCACTGAATTGTGAAGATCAATAAGTTCTAAGTTTTTTATGCAGGTTAAAGTGAACATATCTGAAAAGAAAAAAGAGCTGGTTTGAAACTCTTTATTTTTTGAATTTATAAAGGGGATTTATAATGAGTGGAAATAAGTGTTGGAGATTTAATTGAAGTTTAAAATATGTGATGATTGTTGAGTAGTTGTCAAATCAATAGTAAAATCATAGTAGATGAATTTATAAAGAGAAAAAATAAAGAAGTTCAAATAACCCCAAAGAAACATAAGCATGCCAAAACGGCATGATAAAGCTTCAAATTTGAGTGAGGCCTAGTAAGAATAGTAGCTATTTCGTTACTACGGATCAAGTGATAAATTTGATGATATGTGGCTAAAACTCTACAAGATTGAAGAGATTGTAATCTTTTGCCAGTACTAAAGTACTAAATGACAGGTAGGATTAGTTTTGGAGCCATGCAATACACACAAAAAATTTACACAAACATTGTTTATATAACGTACACTCAAGAAAGTGGAAAATGATCTAGTGTTAGATGTACAATAATATATGATAGTATACGGCTATGTGACGTCGGTGGAAGAGCTAGGTGTCATTGTAGGGTGCGCCCTATAGTATATGGCTAAATCCTTTATATAATTTTCCTTCTTTAAAAGAAAAAAAATTTACAAGGGATTTTTCTTTCCTTTTTTTTTTTCTTTGTTGGGGGGGTGGGGGAAGGACCACTACGGCCCCTGGCTATGCTTGTGTATGGTGTGTATAGGAGCGCATCACATAGTCGTATAACACCATATGGTGTCGTATATATAATACTAGATCGATACTATTACCAACGGCGGATTTGGGCACTATGCTTGGGCTACCCCCATTTGGCCCAAAATCCGTTTTCTTTCCCTTTATAAATATTTGAAAAAAATATATATATATACAAATTAGTATTAATCTACATTTTAGGCGCACCCTAATATCATGTATTGTCTCCGCCCCTGTTACAAAAGTAGCCTTTTCTTTAGTTTTACGTGGGATACCAGCCCTGAACGTGGTGAAAAAGACACATGTAGACGCTGGAGAAAATTAAAATGAAAGATTGTTACAAGGGTTAATTCGAAAATTTTATACGTGGAAACAGAAATCTAATTGTATGTCTTGGTCCAATTCCTTCACTATCAACAGTCGCAATTTTTTTTTTTTTTAACTTTTTCTTCATATTTCTCGTTTATTCAAATTTGTTGCAACGAAAGTTTGCCACATCGCGTCAAAACAGGAATGCAGGCCTATGAATTCTAACATAATTATTGTTGTATTGTTTTTTTAATTTCTCATAATAAGTCCTAATTCAAAAATATACTTGTTTACTTTTACAATCACCTTATTACTTTCTAATAACGTCTACACATTATCACAATATTAAGTGCATTTTTCTCAAATTAATTTTCAAAACATAAAACCATACTCCACATTAACTAATTTTCGGATTAGTTTTTTATTTTTTCATTTTTTTAATTTGGATTAGTTAATTCTATTGAAACTCACATCTTATTCGTAATTAAAACAAAATCTTGCTACAAACATGAATCTTTTTTAGCCTTTTTTGTCAAAGCTTTCTACTAGGAGGGCATAAATGTGGGTCAACGTGACCAAACCTAATAACTTGATCAGTTTCGGTCGGATTTGGTCAGGTTAGGAGCGTACAGTAGAATGGCACTTTGGCCTCTCTGTATGTGCACAACTTTGAGGAGCTAATAGACGGTCTTGTTCACTAGATTACACGGCTCGAGCTCCAATAGTTATACTTTAGTTCAGGGGCCTAAGTAGAACATAATAAAAGGGGTGGCCGAAATTTAACGGCTCTAGCCAAAACAATTTTTTTTTTATTTTTTATTTTGATATTCAAAGCATTATCAAAGGATTCTTTTGTTTTGGTTTTTTAATAAATTTTTAAATGGGGTAGCAATGGAAGAGGCAGGTTACCCCCCCTTAATTCACAGGTGCTTTACTCTCTTCGTATTTCAATTTTTTCCATTTTAAGTTTTGAATTTATTCTTTATTTCATATTCTGAATTCAATTTAAGAAATAATAATTGATTTGTTTTCTCATTCTAAGCTTCTTCGATTATATTGGGATTGATCAAAATAAATAAAAGATATATCTAGTTTAAATGAAAATAAGAATTGTTGAGTTCTAATTAACTCTCCCTTCGATTTCTTTTCTTCATTTTAATTTTGTAGTAATTGTCGACTAAAAATATTTCCTGCAATTGATCTCAAAATATGAAAATTCATGACACGCTAGGAATATACTTGAGCTAATTATTTCATTTTATTCTCAATATAACCTTTCCTTACAATGAACAAACAAACGCACGGCAATGCATGAAGTTATATTCTTTTCTATTGCTTGGTCGTACATCAAATATTTAACCAAAAATAAAATGAAATAGATAAACATTTTTTCTTTTTTTTTTCCTTTGTTTTTTTATTTTATTTATTTAGCATTGGATATAAAGATATCAGAGATAAAAGAATGAATTAAAAATTTGAGTTTTGGTGCAAAAAAAATATGTGTCTCTTTTCTCAAAATATTAGAATTCATTAGATTGAAAATTGTTAATCTATATATTTGAACATTTCAGAGGAATTGTAAGGGGAAATCAAAGCCTTAAATAAAGGGTGAGGGGCTTATATGTCATTAGATAACACAAGTCTTTGAGAAAATTGTCATTTGTCAATCTACTATAGTTCTCGTTCCAACTTCTTATAATATAATATAATAAAATAAAAACATATGAACGTAATAGCATGCACGCTCATGCAAAGAACACATATAAAAGAATATCTCAGGCAACATTAGCCGCACCTAAACGCTGCTAGTTTATAAGACATTAGTCAACTCTTCTCCACAAATTAATGAAACTTCAATTTTCAATTCCTAAATTTTATACAAGAGACAGCAGAGACTGCTTGCTGCATAATTAAAAAGAACATGAGATCATATAGCATAGGATTCCAAGCAATTGGTTGAAGTTTAGTTAGATAAATAATTAATTATTATGAAATGCAAAACTATAGAATCTGCTAAGGAAATTAAATGATTGATATGTTAATCAACCCCGTAGTTTACCTAATCAATAATTTATAGTAGATAGGGTCAACGCCCATGACACAAAATATATATTCATGACTATGAAGGATCCTTTGCAGTTTGGACAAGTATTGTAATGGATAAATTTTCACGTTCTGGACAGAAAGTCCCCTTTTCGTACCATATTTGCTCCTCTCATCCCCTATCTACTCTCCTTGCATCAAAATAAATAAATGAATAAATAGAAAGGATCATTCATGGATACATGTTGAATATAAAAAATTCTAGAGAGACATAAAAAATAGACATTACTAGGTGACATTCTTATGTGGCACACTTATATTAGATGATGAAACAGGAGTCATGTAATCATCACCCAATGAATGTGTGTCATATAAAAATGTCATCTATTAATGTCACTTCTGCATGTCTCTCTAGAATTGCTCGTTAAATATATTTCAAACACTAATTCAATTTGCATGATCATGTAAGCCTTCATTTGTTAAGCTAGGCTACAAAAGCATTTAGTAATTATTACTTCAACATTGCCCTGTTGAAGATGTGTGTGGCAATCAGTTTATAAACTGTTATCTATTATCATTTTTTCGTTAACTATTCTTTAAAATAAAAAGTCAAAAGTTAAATTTTCAATGAGCCTGAACCAATAAAATTGTTGAATGTGTCTAATAAAGTGTTAGAACAATGAACGAAGTACTCCCTCCATACTAATTACTATATAGCTACTCCACTATTCTTTTTTGGGAGATGTCCCAATCTTTGTTCATTAAGAAGTCTAATTTGGATTACTTTACAAATTTACCCACATTTAATATTTAGTTATAATTATCAATTTTAAATTATACTTATTAAATATGAGTAAATTAGGAACACGGATTGCAAAATACATATTTTTAATGCAGTTCTTAATCCACGTAAAGAAGCAAAATAAACTATATATTTAGAACGGGAGGAATATAAATAAACAATTATTGAATAAATGTAATGCATATTATTCTCTTAAATTTGCGCGACAAGGAATTCTCCATGTCCACCCTTCAACTGCTTCTCGTCCTCAACCGCCATTTAAGTTCTAGTTTTTGTAAAAGGAATTAGGCTCCATTTGCGATTGTTGTTAGATGTCCAACTTCTACTTTTTTAAGAAGTACAACTGATAATAGTGCTTGGTAAATTTTAGAAAAAATGATTATTGGAAAAACAATGACGTTGTACAACATATTTTGAGAAGCGGCAAAAAGGTAACTTCTTAACTTCTACTTTTAGTTTCTTCAATTAATAATAATTAAATTGTAGTATTTAACCATATATTTAATTTCTTTTATACCTTTTGATATATTAGATAAAGATAGAGGAAATTTACAAACATATTATGCAACAATATATTTTATTTAAAATTCCTCATTGAATCATAATTTATTTGATTGTGTAATATATATGTTTTTTTTGTATTTTTTATTAATTGGTTAAATTCAGATAATTTTTTCCAAAAAAAAATTGATTAAATTTTCTCTTCCCGTCATTTCTTGTTGATATTTTGTAGTTCTTTGTGAGATAAAATCATATAATATATATAATATAACAGTTTTCAATTAGATTTGGATTATCAATTGTGATTCTCCAGCTCTTTTGCTGACATCATCATGATGTTGTACAATAATTTGGATTCAATTATTCCCCCAATTGATTTTCAATTTTTTTTATTTTTCAAATTTTAAAATTTAAACTTTTCTTATTTAAATATTCATCACGAGTTTTTAATAATTTATATTAATTTATTAGTTTTTATATTCCTTTTTTATTTTAGGTTACTCATTTCTATTTTTTTAGTATTTATATATAATTATGAGTTTTTACAATTTTTATTATCTGCTACCGATGTAAATTTGACGGTGAATAACTATTCAATTTCTTATGAATTATTATTTTTTAGAATTATTCTTCTCATTACTAAATTATTTGAAAATGAGCGCATTATAAACTAATTGTCTAGTACTATCTCTATTTATTTATTTATAATAATATCTTGCTAAAATTTATTTTCTTAACATCTATGATCTAACTTGAAAATCTTTGTTGCTATTTTTTTAATATTTGTTTCTATATCATTTATGTTGCAACAATTAGGTTGTAGAGAATGCAAATAATTTATTTTTTAGTCTTTTTTCCATAGATGTGCAGCCTTCAAAATATCGACTAAATTCATATTGGTATTTCATTTGATTTAATTATTATTGTGACTATTTTTTTTTTTTGCAATTTGTATAATGAATTTTTTTATATGAAACATTGAGAATTTATTTCTCCGTGCAACGTACGGGTTGAATACTAATTGATCAATATTTTTATTTGAATAAGATAATAATGAATTTTAGCAAAAATTTTGTGAACAAATAGATAAGAAATCTACAAAAAGAAAATGAACTGCAAAAAAAAAAATCCCTCCGTTGCAATTATTTGCTCTTATTTTCCTTTTTAGTATGTCTCACATATATGATCCTATTTATATTTAAAAGTCTAACTTGCACTTCTTTACAAATAAATCCCTATTTAACATTTTAATTATAATTATCAATTTTGAATTTCACTCACAGAAAGGATACGTCAAGAGAGTACTTTCTCATGAGTATGAACATTTTTATTTAAATGAATATCGAGTGAATATGGGTATGTACACGCCCAATACATATTATTAGATTATTAATTAATAATTTTAAATAAGTTAGATGATTTAAAAGTAAAATATAATAAAGTATTAATTGAGTATATAAGCAGGTAATTATTAATATAGTATTAATAAAACGTTAATTTAATGCGTCAAATATTAAATTAAAACTGTTTATTTATTATTTTTGCTATGCAAATCCGATAATGTATATTTGTCTAATATTTTATTATTCATTATTATTGAACTTTTTTGAAAATTGGTCTTCCTATATAACGCACGAGTGAGAGACTAAACTTATAGTTGCAATAGTTTATTGTGATATGATTATTTATAGCGATGGCAATAGGGCGGGTTAGCCATACTCTGGACCCGTCCCATGAGTCTTGAAATCACTCAGACCCGCCCCAAACCTACAAATTCATATGACGGGTCAAGACAAGTTTGGTTATGGGACAGGTTGCGAGGTCATCATGACCTACAAAAGACTCATGAATTTTTTTCTCCTTTCAATTAATGTTATGTGCAACGCATTGTTAATTGATGAACGTAGAATAAAACAAAACCTTTATTTAAAATTTTAAAGTTTTCAACATTAGCTAATATAATAATTTGATTCTTTCAATTCGACAAAAAAATCATTTCAAAAAAATAATATAATTAAAAAATAAAAATAAACTACCACGGATTTAATGGTCGATTAGTCAAATTGTCATCTCTAATAATTTCTACACATTTTTTGAAATAAATTTATTAAAAATAAAAATATGTCTAGTGGGTCACGGGTCTATAGTGCGAGTCCAACCACACTCGCACCCACCATCGACCCATGGTGGGTCAGATAATGTTGTATCATACTCCTTCTTTTGCCCCGATTAGGCATAACGAGTCAATCATATTAGAGACTTGTCTGCACAGGTTTATAGATTGATAGGTCAAATTGCCATCTCTAATTATTTGAGATCGGAATTATTACAACTTTATATAAGTTAGACGTGTGAATTTGCCCCACGAGTTTGGAGGAGACCAGAATTAGGAACTCAGGCATTTTACTGCAATTATTCTATGGTAAATTGTAATTCGCACATCAATTCATAATTTTATACAATGTAATTGGTATATTGTATTCTATTTATAAAATGATGTCCACACTCACATGTCAATTTTAATATAAATGTACACTATAACTCTACTCGTGTAACGCACAGGTTAAAAAAATCTAGTATATATATTACATATTAAAGGAAAAAAAATAAGGATACTATTATTAACAATAAAAAAAGATTTACATAAAAGAAAAAAGACAAATAAGGGCGACAAAAGATCATCAACATGTCGCCCCTGCACATTGGAAACATGTCGCCTGTAAAGACGTCGCCGCTATAGGCCCGCAACTACTGATCTATTGTAACGACTGGCTTTAATAAATGTTATACCTATTGTAGCGAATTGTCGTGTCTATAATAGTGATATAGGGGCGACGCGCCCCTACAAGCATATTATTTTTAAAAAGAAAAAAATTTATAGGTGTGATTCTGTCTCCCCAATAGATCTTTATAAAAAATTTTTAAAAAAAAATTTATACACACATCAACCATAAATCCCAATACTCATAGTTGTATCATTCTCTTACAAATTACAATCCCACATTTGTTATTACTCACAATTCACAAACACAAAGCCAAGCAAACTATATATGGAAAAGATGAACAAACTAAAACTAAACTAAATGTGACAAACCTAAGCCTCTATTCAATATGCGGAACACCTAATCAATGCATCTCCATCACTCAAAATATAATTGGCTTACTTGCCCATTCTTCTTATAGTGTTTAGCGGGTGGTGGTTAGACATAATTGAGATCTTCAGCCTCTCATACTCAACTTGTGTAAAATAACCTTGCAGATGAGAGTATGTCTGCAATTCAAAACAAAACATCAGATAAGCCATGATTTATGGTCAATAGTATAACACCAAATAAGTATTAATTATAAAAACATGAAGCTGAGAGCATTAATTTGATGCTTAAGAGGACTGGTGGTAGATAGGGAATGACTCTGGACAAAGAACAATCCTTGAAAGCATGACAAATTTGTTTAGTGGACATGCACATGAAAGAGAAGTTAGATGTCAATCGCGCTCTTATAATTTACATGTACTTTAAATAGAAATAAAGATCTCAAATCCTTTAATAAGAAGATGGTTTAAAAACTAAAAATTTAGGTACATCAAAACAAATTAAGGTTAGTTTTCCACTGAGAATTAATCAACAAAAGAAATTTTCTTAATGGACAAGCTAATAATTCAGTAAAGCAAACATGCAACCAATAAGTATCAAAGATTCCAAGTAAAGACTAAAGCAATCAAAAAGTACCAATCCAACAATGCATTTCATAAATCTAGTGCAATAATCAACAATTAACTAAGGACAATTTAAATTAACATGTTTCAACTATCAATTGCAATATGTATGAGTAAAATTGAGAAAGAAAACTATACATCTCTTTGTTCAAACAAATTAGAATCATATAATCAAAAGTAAGTCAACATCTATACAAAATTAAACTGTTTGAAAAATAATCAAATTTATTCAAAGCAAAATAATAATTATATGCACCTAAATAAGCAAAAGATAGTTTGAAGTTAACATATTATAGTCACCAAACTTGGGTTTGTAGATGGACTTACATTTTTGGTGGGGGTCGATCCAACAAATAATAAACTTGCTCTAAAAATATAAAATGTACTGCAATAGTAGTGAGCAATGGTGTATCTATAGAGACTGGTCAGATTCAATTTTTCAAAAATAAAATAACTAAATTAAAAAGGGGTTTTTTAATCTTGATGAACAAAATAAAATAAAATAAACTAAAATGTAAATTCAGGGAAACGATTTAAAGCGTGGAATTTCTAACAAAATGCAAGTTGATAAGGAAATAATATATATGATAAATATCCAACCTAAGGTATAATTTCAGAACTGATTCTAACAATTAATCATTGATACAAATATAAAACCCCTTATTCTTTCCCTAAATTGGTTGTGACTATTGATACGATCGAACAACTTATCTTTCCTTACTTTTTCAATAACCAAGATACGCTCGTTGATTATTTCCTTTGCTAACAAACAACTCTAAAAATGTTTTTAAGATTTAATATCTCAACAACATTAAACACTAGAAAGACCACTAATTCTAACCAATAAATAGATACAATCAATTCTTTTAGTTAGGTTATATATTTCTATAACGTGGATTGAACACCTTAATTATATCCAATTTATTATTTTACCACTTAAGTCAGAATTTCTAAACAATTACGGATTTAGAATTATAACTGACTATATTATTCGGACAATCACACAACGTGCACTTTAAATAATCAATCAGAACAATAATAATAAACACAACAAATATATAAATATGCGAAGAACAAAGAATATAATAAAATTAATTCAATCTCACAATTGTCATAGAATCAAAACTTCAATGAAATCTTGTACTGGAAATACTAAATTTAGCTAGCCATAGATTAAATAAAAATCACCAAAAATATGTCTCCAATCGTTGACGTGTAGAATTCTCCCAAGAAATTTCCCAAGCCTCCTGCAGTCTTTTTCTCTATTCCGTCCCGTTCCCGTGCGAATGAAATTGCCAATTTTCCTTCAAATCCCTCCTTTAGTTGTTTCCTGCGGTCCACGTTTTTCTCATCCAAGGAACCTCCAAAAGTCAAATTGTTTTCTTTTGTTTCTTTTTTTCGTGCTCACGTACGGCCCAAGTCCAATCTCCAAAGTCCGTCACTTATCGGTCCAAAATAAGATGTGGCCACGTCTTAAATAAATTTCATTTAGGATCGACGAATTTCTTAAACCCCAATTTCTCTTCTAAAATTTGTTGAATTGTATCCATTTTAATTCGACACATCCATCTATTCCACAAAACACAAATTTCTATTAATATGTAAATATTATATATTCAAAATAATCAAAGAATGAGATAAATGACACAATTTATATAACATGTATTCACTTTATCAATTTTTGTTGGCTGGCTCAACAACATCCATATCTATCAATATTTCACGAAAATATATCTATCTAATCTGATTTTTTTGGTGCATATCTAAACCAGAAGCCAAAACAAAACCCAGGAAACCTACAGGAGAGGAAAAAAGAGAAGAAAAGAAATGAAAGGAGCAAGCGAGATGGGAAAATGGAGAAAATCAGCAGCATGTTTTCTTCAGGTTAGTAGTATTTATGGAGAAAAAGAAGAATAGAAAAGAGAAGAAACAACTTGGGAACAAAAAGATAAAAAGGGGGACAACAAGAAGCAATACGTACTCTGAAATTTCAGCAAGAATAGCACATAAAAATATGGAAACCGTTGGGATATCAACAAGGCTGGAACTTTGGTTTTAAGAATCCACTTCAGTTTCCTTTGAAATTTTTCTACAGGTGAGTTGCCATTAATCCTTCTTAATATTGAAACCAAGAAGGAAGCAAAGGGTGTCATGAAGTTGATGGAAGAACTTGTAGTTTTGTGAAAACACTAGAGGACTATAGTTTTTGCCTTCAAGAAGACAAGTTCAAACACCGCACAGAAGTTTTCAAATTACATGCTAAATCTGTGGTATATACCTTTAAATAATTTCAAAACATAGAATCCATTAAACAACTGGACTTACATACTGCTATTGTACAAAGGCAAAAACCAAGAAAGTCAAAAACATCAAAGTAACTGAAGCATACCGTTATTGTACAAAGGTAGCTTATAGAGACAACTTGCACCTTCAAAACCCATTGAGTCTGTGCTCTGTTGATTTCCCAGATTAGGTTGAAGATTGGTGCTATTTCTTGCCAAATACAAACTGAACTCAACAGGAATACCTCACCTGTCAATACTTGAACAATTTCCTAATGATTGTAGACCATATGCAACATTGATTAATGCCGGAATTTAGTTGTACACATGCATATCCCTAAATGAATTCATCTTCCGCAACATATGCATTATGTGTTCAATATAAATTAACTTAATCTCAGTTTAGACATATTGCAGCACTTATTTGAACCTTTCATACTACGAGATGGACTTTAGTTAGTATAATCCCATTCCTAAATAAAAATAGCAGTTAAAGACATGGGACACTAAAAATGAATTCCTATATCATACCTCCATCCATACAGAACATATATTTATAAGAATGAGATGGGATTAAAAGTCAAACACTCGAACAAAAATGGAAAATTTAGATTAATCCAGATACGCATAACATTCATTTTCTTTATAGCGTAGACTAACTTTTAAGATTGGACAAACTTTCATGTTAACTAATTATTTGCTTACAAATATTTTAGATTAAAAAACATGGGGTAATCAAGATGACATATACAACCAAAATCCCGATAGTATAATTTATGCGATTCATTTAAGTTGCTTCGAGCTATCACAATTCTCCTGTCTTCTTCAATCTATTTATTGAATGTCCTTAGAACATCTTCTCCTGCCAATAACAAGTATCATTATGGGATCAAGTGAGTCTACCATATAAAGTGATGTACTAAATAAAAATATATTAGATGTATATCTCATATAAAACATTAAGCCTTTAGAGAAGGAGTAGTTTTAATTATTTCAAAAGTTTGGAGTTGCAGCTATCTTAAAGTAATTTTCAAAGAATTCAGAAAATATATTGATAGAATAAAATGAGAAAATTATAATAACATTTTGCGGATTTCCCATAAGTTTTGGTACAAAATGAATCAGATGCAAAACTTAAAATTTTTGACAACCCTGAAGCACAATAATAGAAAACTTTCACAAAACATAATCCACACAAACTGCTTAACATGAACCTAATAAGCAACATTAGAAAAATTTCACAAACCCAAAACACAATATTAGGACTAGATTTGTAGTAACAGGAAATAGAAAAAAGTGAAGCAGATTATAGTACAAAATTCAAAGTAACTCTTTCACATAATCCTTTAGTGAAACAAATATATATTATAGGAACAAGAACAAGAAAAATTAATTGGACTTAGAGAAGGACCAGGAAAAAGAAAAAAATAATTAAAATGTTGTGAGATAATTTTTCCAAGTGTAAGATTAATTAGAGACAGTAGTGATTACCTGAAATTTTAGGCTAAAATTTCAGTGTTGGAGGGGCAACGGTGCGGTGCCGGCCGATTTCTCTTGATGCGCGATCCGGAGAGGGTTTATACAGGGCAGATATGTGACTGGAACAGTATCGAGTCCTGGGTGGCCACCGGAAATACGACATGCCCTCTTACATAGGGGCCACTGATTTTACCCTAATCCCGAACCACTCTCTCCAGTGACTTATTTAGGATTGATGTGTTGCGAACTGGACATTTGGTATGGAGAGAAGACCCACGCCCCAAACATCCTGTGGATCTAACAATGGTGAGGAAGCTGTTGAATGAGGGGTCGTCTACCTCGGCGCTTCTTGGTTTGAGGTTGGAGACGAAGCGGGGAAAGGAAATAGTTGCAGATAGCTATAGGAAGAGAACAAGATAAGAGACGAGGAAAACGGGGCTTTCTGGAAACGACTAGTAAAAATTGACACGCGCCTTCTTTTTCCGCGCCTTCAAGGCCAAAAATTTTCAAAATTTTTTTCATAATAGCTATGGGCGCGAGAATCTTTATATACATAGAAGCAGAATAGTTTCTTTTTAACTGTCTCCTCTCATTTTCATTTGTTAAATCAGATTAAGTCATCCCGATCATTCACTTTATTTTGCAATCTTGGCCAATTTTTATTTTAATTATATTATTTATAGATAAAATTGATTTAGCTTTTTTTGGGAATAAAGATTTAGGGTCCGTTTGGTATCGTTTATAATTAGATTGATTTATAATATACTTTGAAATTTAAATTTTGAAGACATGTGGCTTAATTTGATTGGTTAAATTTTGAAAAGTTGTTATTTGATGAGTTTTGAGGGAGAGGTGCCAATGAGAGAATTTGACAAATGTCTCAAGAATTTAAAATTCAAAATATGTTATAAACCATTTGGTTTATAATCAATGTCAAATGAACCCTTAGCTTATTATTATCACTATATTTTCTAAACTTTAATTACAATCACCAAATCAGATTTCATTTTATTTAGAAATATCTCTCTTTATTTATCTAGATTTTTATTCCTTCCTCCAATAAAATTCATCTTATCTAAGATTTCTCAAATCTCTTTCACTTTACATTAAAACTTTTCATTCCTTAACTCAAGCAGTTATATTTTCAATCGATTTTATTAATTTTTTGTTTTAATTCGTTTCACACCATCTGATTATTTCTAGATTGGTTCTAGCATTCACCAATGTTCAGAAAATTGGACATCTATATATATATATATATAAAAGTAGAATAGTTTTCTTTTTACTATTTCCCGCCCATTTTCACTTGCTAAATCGGGTTAAGTCATCATGTTCATTCACTTTATCTTGCAATTTTGGCAATTCATTTTATTATAGGTCTTTACTTTTTATTTTAATTTATATTATTTATAGATATAATTGATTTAGCTTATTATTATCACTATATTTTCTAAATTTTAATCACAATCACCAAATCAGATTTCATTTTATCTAGAAATATCTCTCTTTCGTTATCTAGATTTTTATTCCTTCCTCTAATAAAATTAATCCTATGTAAGATTTCACATATCTCTTTCACTTTACATTCAAACTTTTGATTTCTTATCTCGAGCAGTTATATTTTCGATCGATTTTCTTAATTTTTTGTTTCAATTTATTTCACACCATCTGATTATTTCCAAATTGGTTCCTGCACTGACCAATGTTCAGAAAACTGGACATCTCATCGAATCGGAAAAGTCAATGATCCAAGGTCATTAGACATATATTAATTAAATAATTGAAAAAAAATTAATTTTTACCTAAAATAATATAGATAAAGAAAATTTGATTTTATAATTTTTTTTATCTTTACCGTTTAAAAAAAAAGTTGAAATTTTATTCATTTTTTAAGAATCATTGAAAATGTGACTTTAGACATAGAAAGGAAATCCCACATTCGTTATTTAGTGAAAAGAATTGAGGACGTATACCTATATTAAGCACTTGAAAATGTGTCATATGTTAAAATTTTAATAGATCATTATTTAAAAAAAAGTTTATTTTGAACCGGCAACTGTGTTCATCTTTATCTCACATCATTAGATTTTTTCAGATTAATTCCAGTATTTACAAATGTTCAGACAACGGAATATTATCGAACCAGAAAAGCTAATGAGGCAAGATTATCGGACCGATTTTAAATAAAATAATTGAAATAAATTAATTTTTAACTAAAATAATATGGAAAAATAATATTTAATTTCATAACTTTTTGATCTCTACCATTTAAAAAAGCTCAAATTTTATTCTTTTTTTTAAGAGCCATTGAAAATGGGACTTCGGGTATAGAAAATGAATCCTATATTGGCTATTTAGTGAAAAATTTGAGAATGTATGTCTATATTAAGCTATTTGGAGAAGGATTATTTATAATACGACTTTAGTCTATCAGCCTTGAGCTTCTAAATTTTCAAAATTTTAGTGGATCATTATTGAAAAAAGTTTATTGTGAACTGATGAACCGTATCCATATTTATCTTACACCCTCGGATTGTTTTCTAGATTGATTTCAGTATATCAGACTAGTTATTGAGTTGAAAAAACTAGCGGTTCAAGGTTCCAAATGTCGAACCGGGTCGAACTGTTTTAATTGAAAACTTAAAAAATAAATAGTAAATTTTGTAAAATTATCAAATAATCAGCAAAACTCAATAGAAATGCAATTAAGTGACTTTTGGGCATAATGATTGAATTTCAAAATGGATTTGTCGTTAAAAAATGTTAAAATTTTATTCTTTTTTTAAGAGTAATTGAAAAATGTGACTTTGGGTATAGAAAGGGAATTCCCACATTGGTTATTTAGTGAAAATAATTGAGGATGTATACCTATATTAAGTTCCTTTGAGAAAGGTTATTCATAATAGGGCCTTAGCTTATAGGCCTTGAGTTTTTAAAAAGTTCAAAATTTTAATGGATCATTATTGAAAAAAGTTTTTCACGAACCAGTAAATCGTATCATGTTTATCTCGCACCATCAAATTGCTTTTCAGATTGATTTCAGTAGTCTTCAATGTTTAGAAAATGGTACCAGTCATCAAATCAAAAAGATGGCAGTTTAAAGTTTAAAAGGTTGAATATGGTCGGGTCGGGTCGAGTCGAGGTCGAATCGGTTTTAATTAAAAACTTAAAAAAATAAATGCTAAAATTTATAAAATTGTCAAATAATTAGCAAAACTCAATAAAGGTGCAACTAAGTGACTTTTGGGCATTATAATTGAATTCCCACATTGATTTGTCATTAGAAAAGACAAAAATTTTATTTATTTTTTAAGGGGCCATTGAAAATGTGACTTTGAGCATAGCAATGTAGCCTCATATTGATTATTTATTGAAAAGAATGGAAGATGTATGCCTATATTAAGTTACTTGGATAAGGGTTGTACATAATAGTACCTTAGATTATGTGCCTTGAGCTTTTAAAAAGTTCAAAATTTTAATTGACCATTATTAAAAAAATTATTTTGAACCAGTAAACTATATCTGTTTTTATCTCATATTGCCCGATTGTTTTCTGGATTGGTTTCAGTATTTGTCAATGTTAAAAAAAATACCGGTCTTCGAACCGGAAAATCTAACCGTTCAAAGTTCAAAAGGTCAAATCAAGTATATCCGGTTTTAGTTAAAAACTTAATAAATGAATGCTAAAATTTATCAAATTGTAAAATAATTCACAAAACTCCATAATAAAAGTGCAATTAAGCGACTTTTGTACATTGTAATTGAATTCCCATATAAATTTATCAATAAAAAATGTTGAAATTTTATTCTTTTTCTAAGAGCCATTGAAATGTAATTTTAGGCATAGAAACGAAATCCCACATTGGTTATTTAGTGAAAAAAATTGAGGATATATACCAATATTAAGTTAATTGGAGAATAATTATGCATAATAAGGTCTTAGCTTATGGGCCTTGAACTTTTAAAAAGTTTAAAATTTTAATTGATTATTATTGAAAAAATTTATTGTAAATTGGTAAACCATATCCATATTTACCTGATACCTTCAGATTGCTTTTCGGATTGATTTTAGTATTTGCAAATGTTCAGAAAATCAGACTGGTTATTGAATCGGAAAAGTTAACAGTTCAAGGTTTAAAAGGTCGAATCGAGTCAAACTAAGGTTGAACCATTTTTATTTAAAAACTTAAAAATAAATGCTAAAAAAAGTTGAAATTTTATTTTTTTTAAGGGTCATTGACATTGTGACTTTGGGCATAGAAATATAATATCACATTAGTTATTTAATGAAAAGAATTGAAGATTTATGCCTATATTAAGTTACTTAGAGAAGAGTTATACATAATAGAGCCTTAGTTTATAAGTCTTGAACTTTCAAAAAGTTTAAAATTTTAATGGATCATAATTGAAAGAAACTTTATTATAAATAGCTGAACCGTATCCATATTTATCTTGCAATGTCGAATTGCTTTTCAAATTAGCTCCAACATTTACCAATTCTTGATTTTTCTAATTGAATTAGATATGACAGTTTGATTCTTTAAATACTGACTAAATTATGTTAAAATATTAAAATATTTAGTTTGTAGAAGGTATATGTTAAGAAAAATTAGATACCATTAATACATATAGAAAAGTTAAAAAAAACCAATAGGGGCAATAGATTATATGTGTATTTTGTAGAAAAAGTTGGTGTTCACTAATAGACAATTTTATATAGATATTTCGAGGGTTATAAATTGAAAAGGTTTGAAAATTAAGATTTCTGTTAAAAAGGGGCCAAACAACAAATTCTACTATAAGTTGTATAATACATGTATTATCCTTCATTATTTATTCAACATATGTTTATCGGATGTAACATATTTTCTCGTGCATTATACACTGACAGCCTAATACAAATATAAAAAATTCACCCACCCATGCAGTCTAATACAAACTCTAAAAATTTCGTTCAATGTTTTCCTTATTTTTTTTGTGGACCATTTTTTATATTCATTAATGAAATATATCGTATTACGAGTAGCAATTATATTGTTTTTACACAGACATCAAAGGTCAAATATTATAATTTAAAATCTTTTTTATACAATCATATTTAATCATATTGAATTGTTTATATTATCTGGTATTATCATCCCGTACAACGCACAAGTGAAATAACTAGTTTTACTTATAGCAACGACCAAAAATGTCATCTCTATAGATACCCATCTATAGGAAAGGTCGCCCCTAAAAAGTCGAGCTAATATGTCTCACTTCTTGTAGTGAATTAAATCATATACTTTTTAAGAAACATAAATTGTTGTAGCAATGAAACAATTAAATTTACCTAACACTTAAAATTTTTTTAAGGCCATATAGCAATTTTAGCAAAACGGTTTAGCAAATACTAAACTGATTCTTCTTGCACTAGCTTTTTTATCCAGCACTGCAAAAGCTGCTTATTGGAGAAACTCCAATAATACCAAACTATGCCTTACAATACTTGAGCAATATGGAAGGGTCATTGATTAATTTGAAGTACTATTATAAGATGATATGAGAAGGGTACTTCCAGATAACTATCGAAGATATATCTTATATTACAACCGCAAACTTTTAGTGAGAGTAAAGGCAGGCACTTTGTTCTATAGAGACTTGTTTGTCCATCACTGTAACTTAATTGAGTAGCGGTTTATATTGATCGTCTGAACTAGTAGGGGACGTAAGTAATGACATTGATATATTTCCCGATAAATATGCTGGACTTCGCGATCATGTCTATAGCACAAACGTTCGCAAGAATTAAGGTTCCATGTGATTATCATATGATTTGTCTTAGTTAGTCTCGAATGGATTCTGTTATGAAGCAACATCTAGGAGCATAGATTGAAACACTCTCAACTATTTTTGTAAATACTTCCATATTATATTATAAAATATATCATTAATAGGATTTGAAAATTTTCCAAAGGAATTAAACACAAGTCAACCAAAAATTTCAGATGTTCGATCATAAATTATTTTCATCAAATTTAAATACATAAAATAAATTTTGAAATCTATGTACATTAGTAATAAATATAAATAGAATTATAACATCCCCAACAATGATCTTATCCGAGAAAATTTATTTTGTTATAACGTTTAAATTTATAAAGTTTTTATCGTTTAAATTTATAAAGTTTATATATAAAAGATACTTAAAATCAAGAGCAGAAGACAAACAAGATTTATTTATATAAAATCTACTTTAATTCTGTAAAGTAATAATAAATTATTAATTTAAAATAGTTATAACCATTTTAGGTTTCCTTTGTGGTTGACCCATACACTATGGTCAAGGCCCAGTACACAATTGTCTGGTCATCTTGAAGTTGCCACCGAGCCCGTCACTTGCCTTTTTAACAGTACAATGCAAAACCATATAAGTTAACGCTCAGCAAGTAACATTATCCATGATCATCATGCATGTGATGTCAAATAAATGATGATGACGACGTTACACTAGCATATAGGGCCCTAAATCCTCATATAGTATACTGTACGAGCTCAATATCATAAGGCCAAATCAAATGAGCACGTACTAGGGTCTGCATGAGTCCATTTTCGAGTCTCGAGTTCTCTCAAAAGTCACCACAGTATAAAGTGTAATCCATAAATAATAGGCCTGGCCAATCGCTGTCGCGCCCCAAACACTCACTTGTTGATACCTAAGTGGTATATCTACCCATACGGCTATACTGTTGGCCCCCAAACACTAATCCAAGGGAACACACCAAGTGGTATATCTACCTAGATAGCAATTGAAGTACGGTATCACTATATAGAGTTCATATACCACCATTGGCTCACAAGTTAATCTTCTTCATGTCACATGCATATTCTCATCTTTAACATTATGCACAATAGGTGGATATAGCATGTACTGCAATGTACTCAATAATATAATCCTAATCAGATCATATATATATATATATCATGCCTAATATTTTCAAGTATCTCTCATCAAAGATTGCATTGACATATTTATAGAGTGTAAAAAAATATCATGTATTGGAATCTTTCCAATCATAGGGTATGACTAATAAATATAACATTGTCACATTCGAACATAAAATACTATTGTTTTACATTATAGTTGAACTGTATATGCATAAGAATAATTTGCAACTTTTTTTCACACTTGTCCAAACTACTCTCAACATCACCTCTAATTTATCATGCCTATATTATAATATTTGATACCATGTTATTCACATCACAAAATCATACTTAGATAACCCAAGAGTTAATAAAACTTAGAACACCTATAAATAAAAAGTTTAAAGAGTAATGCTAATAAAATTTAATATTAATTACAATTATATAGATTCTAATAGGGTCTTGACTCATACTATATTGAACCTTATCAAATAAGGAATCTAATATCTTTTACAGATCTCAATTACGTGTTATACACAAAAAGTTATACATATTTTTCGTTTCAATGTGTGAAAAGGCCAAAAGTAGGGAGTTGCAGCCGCCAAATGAAAGGGTGGCCAGCACTACTATAAATGGGTGGCTGGCCCTCGTTTATCTTGGGGCGGCCAGCCCCCCTAATTTCAAGGGTGGGCAGCCGCAAGAAAGGAGGTGGCCAACTCCTTATAAAGGGGTGGCTAGATCTCCCTCGTCAAAGCGTAGGGAAAAAGTATGAGAGCGGTTTGATCGGTTTTTCGTATTTTTCATTATTTAATCTACTATCCATAACTCCGATTTTTAGAAACTTTTAGGAGCCTGTTTTTCAATTTTTTAATTACTACTTAATCCTTAAACTTTCTTATTTATTTTTCTTAATCCCTTAATTTAAATTAATTATCATAAATATCTGAATACTTTACATATAGTATAAAAAATTCTACAAGCTCATATAAAAGACCACAATCTCATAGTAATTTCCAAAATTCTCAATCCAATATTTATAATTCTATAAAAATGTTGACATGTTGCGTAACATCGCAAAAATTATATGAAATACTACGTTTTAAATTTTTAGGTGTTACATATATATGCTACAAGTGGATTAATCGTGTGTTGAAAAGCATGCAAATCAAGCTTTCTTTTAGAAATAATTTTTCAAATATTCGATGATCTTGGTTTCCAGTAATTGGTATTAGTGCTAGTCCATTAATTTAATATTAGATTAATTTAGATCTTAAGATTGTGTGATTATAGTTTTCAGTGATGCTTAAAATTCTATATATATTTGTGTGAGTGGATGAATGTATCAGCAAGGACGGAGCTAAAGATAAAGGTTACGAAGGACTGCATATTTCCTCAAAAATGACATGCATATAAAAAAATAACACATAGTAAGATTACCTAATAAAATTGTATTCACTGAGATTTTATTAGAAAAATAAAGACTCATAAATTAGATGTGGAAAAAATAATTGTTGCATGCCCAAACCTCTAAATGTTTTCTATTTAATCTCGCATATTTTTCAAAAAACCCAAATAAAATGTAGGACATGGAGTAGAGTTGTTTCTTTAGATAATATGATTTTAGATAAGCTTAGCTGATTAGGGTAAATTAATTGTTAACGACTAAACCAATTTAAAAGAATTTTAAGTTAAGCTTTATTTAAAGAGGAAAAAAAAGTTTGTCTTGGGCTGCACTAGGTTGTACCCTAGTGGAGTCCCTTGAGGACCCGTCCTTGAATGTATGATTAGGGTTTGTGGTTGTTTTGGGTCTGAACAATCAAATTTAAAGATAGAGAAAGAATCAACGAAAAAACCAAAATCAGTGAATCACACATTGGATGTTCGAATGGCGTAGGAGGTGTGTGCATAGCAGGCATAGGTATTTTAGATACACTTGAGATTGCATCAGCCATAGCTGTTGTGATGTAATACAACAACAGCTACAATTATAGCGCCCTAGGACACTATAATTGCTAGACAAAATATGCTTGGTGTCGCTATTGGCATCTGCAGCTAGCGCCACCATGCGCTCCCATTTCCAGAAATAGGTCACTGGCGGGGGCAACTAGTTGATTGTACGCAGATGCTAGTGTTTCTTACAATTGTGGACTCTAATTCAACCTAGGGCCTATTCTCTTAAGCATTGTGCTCTAGATCTAGAATTTGACTTTAAGTTTGTTTGATCCAATTCTTGTAGGGCTTATGTTACAACCCGAATCTTACTACTTAATACTATCATATTTTATGGTCAAAGTCAATGATGGAATAGTCAAGTCAAAGTCAAAATTAAATATCAAAGGGTTTAAGAGGAAGAATTAAAGGTTGAAGGACTTATGGGTAAATAAGATTTCTCAAGGACCAACTTAAATTACTTATTAAAGTTGAGGGACTTTGGGTGCAACTTTCCTAAATATGTATTTAATTGTCTTGCAAATTGGAAATTACATTACATTACATTACATACATACACAGAACGCACGCATCGGCAGATAGAAGGAGAAGAAATAGGAAGAAAAAAGAATGAAAACAAAATGAAAGAAAGAGAAAAAAGGAGAAATTTGGGGGTATTACACCTTGTTGGCATGATCTAACACATGTGCTTTTGATTTTCTTTCACAAATCCATAGAAGTAAGTCAAGCGGTGATTTCTAGGATTTATTCATTTTCTAATGAGTGTTGAATTTATGGTTTATTTTTATGATTTGGGGTTAAATAATTGGTGTTTATATTGTAAAAATTATGAGTTTTAATTTTTAGCTCTTATTATATATTGTTGGTTGATTTTCATAAACCCTATAAATTAAGGAATTGGGAATTTTATGTAATGTGATATTTAATGATGATATATTAGTAAAGTATGGAATAATGTGGTTGAGAATTATTAATTTAAAGCTAAGAAGTGTTTGTAGTGATTAAAGGTAAATGGACATGTATATAAGGTATTTGAGAAAATGGCAAATTGGAAAATTATTACGAAATGAATGTGTTTGATGTTATTAAGAATTTAAGATTTTGGACATTTATTATGAATGAGTAAGGTGTTGTATTGTTGAAGGAAATGATATATTAATGAAATAAGTGAACTACGTGAAATGGGAATAGATAAAGTGCATAAATGGGATTTTGAGTTCTATTGGTATGTTGTTGATTTTATTTGATATATTTGAATATATGATGTATTGGAAACAAGGTAAAAAGTATAAGTTGGACTAAAAGTCTATTGTTATTAAATTAGGGGGATTGATATTATGTAAATTTTGATGACAAAATTTAAGGGGAATTTTATTTATATGGTTGATTTTATTTGGTAATATTATTGGACATTTTATGACATGATGACATAATATATTTCAAGGATTATTGTTGGAAGTATGATTTGGTATATATATGTTACTGGGTGATGAGGACATGATACTGAGAGACTAATGAGTAGAGTGATTGAGAATTTTTATGAACAAGTTATCTTAGTTCTAAGGGAGTAAGTGACTTTATATTTCTTGTTCGGATAAGGACATCGAACATAGGCTGTAGGCCGTGTATGGTGGTGTTTGCCTTTGGAGCTTGTTCTGTGCACGTATGATCAGTTATTCAGTTATCAATATCACTCTGTTCTGAGTAGTATGCCTTGTACATCGAGATTATTCTGTACATGTGTGTTACAACTTAGCGGTATTTTTAGTGTGAATTTTTCAGTTATCAGTTTTTATCTAAGTTTTCAGCTAGCTACTTAGATTTTAGTTTTCACCACTCAGTTACAGTTAACATATTGATTCAGATATCAGTTTTAAACTCAATTGCAGTATTTTTAGCAAAAGGTTATTATCTTGCACTTAAATAATTTTAGTACTATTATCATGGTATGTAGTTTAAGTATTATTTAAACTTACTTACAGACTCAGAAGATGTTTGCAAGGCGTTTTCATAACTATATGCTTTTAAGTTGCATCTATGTACTATAAAGTTCAACAGATTTTCAGAAATAGATAATATGGAAAAGTATATATATGTATTTGCAAACTTATCCACTCACTGAGTTACCAGCTCATATATTTTCTAACGTTTTTCTTATAGGGAGGATCGAGCTTGAGCATATATTAGATTGCCTGTGGAGTTCTCAGCTACCACCACAGTATTGCATTAATTTAATGTTTTCATTATATTTCTAAACATAGGTGTTTTGATAATGGTTGGAAACTTAAGTTTCTTAAGTCACTGTTTCGAGATCATTTAAACCCTGCGTAATTATATTTCTCCACGTGCATCTTAGTATTAATGATTGCTTTGAATTTAAATATGTTGAAAAAGTTCCAATTTTATATCTCAATGATAAATTGAGTTATTGATGGAAAAAAATATTCATTTTATTTTTATAATTGTTTGGATGAGGTGATTTAAATTTTCAGGTTGGATATGTCCAATTTACAAAGGAAACTCTGCCAAAATTTTGAAAAATCATTGTAGTCCAAAAGTTTACACAGTTTCAAATCAAGTTTTCAGTTTGCCTTGGTGGTGGGTCCAAGTCAAGCTGGCACTCACCATTGGCGTGCGGCACGTGTCAGGTCTAGCAGGATGGCCTGGGACGGGGCGTGCCAGCTTATGTGCTAGATCATAGATTGGATGCAAACAAGTTTTAGGAGTAGTTTTATATTTCCCTTAATTATCTAAACTATTCCTATAATTCCTAATGTTTATTTATTTCAAAAATATTACATAACATAACATGTTACCCAGTACTTACACAAATAACAGTGTATTTTATTATTTTTTTACATTTTATTATTTTTTATAACAATATTTTTTTTAAATCCACATCCTTATCCACCAACTCCACCCCCACCCACATCGGCAGCTGTTGAATGACCGGATTCCAGTGGCTGCTGGTTGGCAAAATTCTGGCAGCCACCGGCAGCCGGATTCTAACGACCAGCTTGTCAGAATCCGACAGTCGGAATTTTTTTCTTTCTTTTTATTTTACTTTTCTTTTTGTTTTTCCATTTTTCTTTTCTTTTCTTTTTTTTTTGTTTCCTTGTTTGTGTTGTAAATATATAGAATATAGAGTGAATGACTATTCTAATCGTGAAACCCTAGAAGCTGTCGTATTAGTTTTCTTGGCCACCAGTCCAAGATTACTTTACTTACACTCTAAGGCTTTCTTGGGCAGTAACCTTTTTTTTGTGTGCGTATAGCCCCATTTATGTTATGAATGATACACACATCTTTACAGGTAATCATCTATCTTTTCATTCTTTCTCTCCTTTTCACAACACAATATCATCACGGTTTGCGTTTTCTCTTTGCTTCGGTAAATTTTGATTTGTGGAGGTGTGTGGCGTACTTGTTTTGACTTTCTTATCCTCCATTGCATTCATATGCATGTCAAAGTTTTCTTTACAATTCATATAGACTTTGTTATTTTATTTTTGAGACATGTACACTAACAATGAACTTATTCGCTGATTTTATAAATTATATTGCAGCCAACGTTTATTGTAACGACCAGCTCTAATTTGGCATGATATTGTTTTCTTTGGGCCTAGTCCGTACGGTTTTGCCCTTAGGTTCTCACCTAAAAGGCCTCATATCAGATTGATGGTCTCTTAGCTTATAAACTGATATCACTTTCTTTACCCAAGCGATGTGGGATTGAGGTTGTTACAGTTATCCACTTAAGGGGCCCAACGTCCTCGTTGGCCACACTATTAGTTGGGCTTTACTCTGATACTATCTGTAATGACGCACTCCACTTTGACTTGATATTGTCAATTTTGGGCCTAGCTCATACAGTTTTACTCTTGAGTTCTACTGAAAAGGCCGCATATTGGATGGAGTGGGTCTCTTAGCTTATAAACTAGTCTCCTTTTCTTCACCCAAACGATGTGGGATTGAGGAGATCGGAAGAGCCTCACTTAAAGGGGCCCAACGTCCTTGTTGGCTACACTTCTGGATGGCGACGCTCTTCCGATCTCTCCGCTCTAATACCATTTGTAATGATTCGCTCTACTTTGATATGATATTGTCTGCTTTGGACCTAGCTCATACGGTTTTGCTCTTAGGTTCTCACCAAAAGGTCTCACGTCAGTTGGAGTGGCTCTCTTAAGTTATAAGCTGGTCTGTCTTTCTCTGCGCAAGCGATGTGGGATTGTGAAAGTATGGCTAATGAGGACGTTCGGCCCCCTTGGGTTGGGTGATTATGACATCCTTAATTCCACATCGCTTGGGTAAAAAAAGTGAGACCAGTTTATAAGCTAAGAGACCTATTTCAATTGACATGAGGCCTTTTAGGTGAGTACTCAAGAGGCAAACCGTGTATGTTGGCCTAAAGCGGACAATATCATGTCAAAGTGGAGCGGGTCGTTACATATGGTATCAGATCAGAGCCCAACTGGAAGTGTAGCCAATGAGTATGTTGGGCCCCCTTAGATGGGGTCATTGTGAGAGCCTCAATCCCATATCGCTTGGGTGAAGAAAAGGAAACCAGTTTATAACCTAAGAGACCTACTCCATCTAACATGAGGCTTTTTGGGTAGAACCCAAGAGCAAAACCGTGCTCTATTTTGACATGATATTGTCTGCTTTGCACCGACCTGCTCCACTTTGACATGATATTGTCTACTTTGGGCCTAGCCCGCACGGTTTTGCTATTGGGTTCTCATCTAAAAAGCCTAATGTCAGATGGAGTGGGTTTCTTAGCTTATAAATTGGTCTATTTTTCTTCAGCCAAGCAATGTAGGATTGAGACTGTCACAGTCACCCAACCTAAGGGGGCCCAATGTCCTCGTTGGCTACACTTCCTGTTGAGCTCTTCTTTTATACCATCTGTAACGACCCACTCTACTTTGACATGATATTGTCCCCTTTGGGCCTAGTCAGCACGGTTTTGCTCTTGGTTTCTACCTAAAATGCCTCATGTCAGATGAAGTGGGTCTCTTAGCTTATAAACTAGCCTCCGTTTCTTCACCTAACCGATGTGGGATAGAGACTGTCACATTTATGCTCATTCATACAGTATAATTGTCTTATTATTTGATCATGCTAGTTTATGCATATAATTATCATATGCAATTATGTTTGATGTAATTATTCATTATCTATTCATGCTTATTGTGTTTCTGAAGAAATACAAGTTTCTAATTCTTAATATCCCTGAAAATTATTAAGATTAAATTATTATTGCTCCAGAAGTAGCACAACTGATTGTAATATTCTTGAAGAATATTGATTTTTTGCTCTTGAAGTGGCAATAATCTAGATTAATTCTAAATATTTAATGTGCTCCTAAAGTAGCGCATATCTTGATATATTGTATTGGCCATCTATATGGTGATATGTGAAATAATGCTCATCCCTGAAGGAAAGCGTAATATTCATGTCAAGTTGACGTTACTTTCTATGACTTTACATAATTATTTGAAAATTAACTTCGTTAATTTTTCATTGTAGAGTCACATAAATGGCCAATATCACCAAACTTGAGTTCGTTGCACTTGACACATCTAGCAAGAACTATTTGTCATGGGCCCTTGATGCTGATGTTCATCTAATCTCAAAAGGCCTAGAGGAGACGATAAAAGAAAGACACACGGAATCCCAGCAGGGTAAAAGCCCGGATTTTCCTTTGTCATCATCTCTATGATAATTTGAAAGTTGAGTACCTCATCGTAAAAAATCGGATGAACTATGGAAAAATTTAAAAGAGAGATTTGACCATCAGAGGATTGTAGTCCTCTCTCATACCGCTATGATTGGATGCATTTCTGGTTATAGGATTTTAAAACCATGTGTGAATACAATTTTAAGTCGCTCCAAATTAAATTGAAAGTTTGAGGAGAAAAAAAAAACGAACGAGGATACGTTTGGAAAAATATTCTCTACCTTTCACGCCTCGTATGTGCTCCTATAGTAGTAATATCGAGACGAGGTTTCAAAAAATATTTAGAATTCATATCCTGCTTGCTAATAGCTGAACAAAATAATGAATTTCTCATATGAATTGTACCCAACTAGTTCCACTGCATTGCCTGAAGCAAATGTGATATCTCATAACGGAAGTAGATGTAGACGCAGTCGCTGACACCAACGTGGGCATGGGTGTGGGCATGGAAAAGCTCATGGATAAGGCTCTAGAAATAAAAGGTTTAAAGCATTCAATCATAATAGCTCATCCAAAAAGGAGCATGAAGAACTATGCCATAGATATGGCATGAAAAGGCATTGGGTGCATACTTGTCGTACAGCACAACACCTCGTGGATCTCTATCAAACTCAATTAAGGGAAAAGAAAAAGCGGAGACTAATTTTCTTGACTATGACAACCCAATTGATATGACTCATTGGATGTCTTTGATTTCTTTGCTGACCCAAAAATGAATATTGATCCTCTACTTGGCAGTGGTATGCTAGATGACATTGATTAATTTATTTTCAAAAAATTATGCTTATTGTTTATTTAAGTACTGTTGATTAGGAGCTTATATTTTTGAGATTTTGATTTGTCATATATACATCTATATGTTTGAAATATTACAATAGAACGATTATATTAAATTCAGTCTTTAAAGTTTTCTTCAAATATTTTTACAGGTTTACAATGGATTATCGTATTATTCTTCAAGACAAAAAAATACTTTTGGAATTAACATTAGTTGGGGATAATGTTAATATTATATTAGGTGCATCTAATATTATTGAAGGCTCCATGAGAGCTTGTATTATGCGACCAAATAATACTAGATTAAATATTGATGATACACTTTACTCTAGTAAATCCAAGAGAAATTTGTTGAGTTTGAAAGATATACGCTGCAACGAAAACCACGTTGAGATGATACAAGAAGATAATAATGAGAATCTTTGCATAAATTCCTTTGTATCTAACCACAAGCAGATAAAGGAAAAATTCCCAGCAATGCCATCAGGAATGTATTATATATTCATAAAAGCAATTGAGGTAAACTGTGTCACGAACCTAAAGTTCGTTGGCACAAAGAGCTTTATACTCTTTGGTATGACATATTTGGGCATCCAAGAGCGACTATGATGCGCTGGATAATTAATAGCTCACATAGAAATAATCTAAAGAAATAGAAGATTCTGTTAGCAAGAAATTTCCCATGTGTTGCCTGTGCGCAAGGCAAGTAGTCATTAGACCTTCCAGTACGAAAAATAATATTGAATCTCTAACTTTTTTTGAAAGGATTCGTGGAGATATATATCGGCCAATACACCCATCATGTGTGCCATTTTGTTATTTAATAGTATTAATTGATATTTTCAATAGATGGTCCCATGTTTACTTGCTTTCTACTAGAAACGCAGTATTTGCTAGGTTACTTGCTCAAATAATAGAATTAAGAGCTCAATTTCCTGATTATTTGATCAAGAAAATTCATCTTAACAATACTAGTGAGTTTAGATCTCAAGCATTCAATGATTATTGTATGGCAATCGGAATTGAGGTTGAAAATTTAGTTACTCATGTCCATACTCAGAATAGTTTAGTAGATTCGTTTAATAAACACCTCCAATTAATTTCTAGACAATTACTTGGGGTCATGCTATATTACATGCTGCAACGTTAGTCCGTATTAGGCTAACAACTTATCATTAGTATTCCCTTATGCAGTTTGCTTTTGGTCGAGGGCCTAACGCCTTTCACTTAAGAATTTTTGGGTGTATTGTTGAAGTACCAATTTCACCCCCACTGCATACGAAAATGAATCCCCAACAAAGGCTTGGAATATATGTTGGATTTGATTCACCTTCGATTAAAAGGTACCTAGAACTTTTAATGAGTAATCTGTTTACTGCATGATTTGCAGATTGTCATTTTGATGAAATTACGTTCCCAATATGGGGAGAGATAAAACTATATCCACAAAAGTGTCGTGATCTTTCTTGGAATGAAAAAACTCTGTCACATTTTGATCCCTACACTAATCAATGTGAACAAGAGGTTCAAAAGATCATTCATTTGCAAAAGGTTGCAAATCAACTATTGAATGCTTTTGTTGATACAAGAAAAGTGACACAATCTCATATACCGGGAGTTAATGCTCTAGCCAAAATTGATGTCTTTGAAGGACAGGCTATTATAGCAAATGAATCTAAAGTACGCTAGAAGTATGGTCGACCAATTGATTCTAAAGATTTTGTCTGTAGGAAAAGTTTTTTATCCAATCTTGTGGCTAGAATTTTTGTTTGGATGGATGTGGTTTCTTGTACTCTTTTTTTCTCTCTGTTTTTGTGGCTGGAATTTTTGTTTGGATGGATGATGTGGTTTCAATGTACTCTTTTTGTTAAAAAAATATTTGTTCATTATAACTTCCAAGGCTGTGATTTTTGATTTGAAAAAAATCCCTAGTTAACTCATAAATTTGAATTTTGAATTTTGAATCTCAATGGCTAGAGTCTTGAGAAGAAGAAGAAGAAAGAAAGGAAAAAAAAGAATTTTTTTATTTAAAAAATACAATAGGCTTCGGTCATACCCCTACAACTGATGCCTATTGTTTATTTATTTTTTATTTTTTTAAATTGACTTTAGGCATCGGTTTTTGTAAAACAACAGATGCCTATTGTGATTTTTAGGCTTCGTCCAACAATCAACGCGTATGCACTTACAATGTACATCGCTGACTTAGGTGTTGACATCGAAACCGAGGCGTATTTATAATTACAACCAACGCCTATTATACTTTTCTGTAGTAGTGATAATTTATTTCTATCGTACCTCATTTTCAGAACAATAAATTATTAACAATTAATAATTCATTCTTATGTTGATTACATATAAACTACTTAATGCTACCATATACAGAAGGAAGCGGGATATGAATGGTGGTCTAGAGCATGCATGACTGTCAATTGTTACTCAACAATCACCTCTAATATAGTTGAGTCCATGAATTCTATTACCAGAAAAGCTAAAAATTATCCAATCGATTCACTGATTGAATGCTTGCGTATGATGGTACAATGTTGGATACACAAGCACAATGCGGCAGCTCGAGTGACATTCACGATACTTTGTGCAAAACCCGAAGCTTCTTTGAAACAAAACATAAGAAAAGCAAGAAAATTTCAGGTACAAAATACTGACCAAATCCTTGAAAAAAATCCAGCATTGTTGTTACTATTTAGTGTTAAACATGATAATTAACACTTAATATAAAAATTCCTGCACATGATTTCCAATACAAACAGAAACTTACAGCTAACATAATTCTCAGAAATAACAAATCCCATTCTCCTTACGTTTTACAACAATATATGCTTGCATTGATACTTCTATTATTGTTCAATATTACTACAAGGTTATACCAATCAATGAAGTGAATTTTCAAGTAATTCATGGAACATTAGTGTTCACTATGAATCTAGAGGAGTGAGCATGCACTCGTAGACATTTCCAGGTTGATGAGTTCCCATGTGAACATACAATTGTAGCTATATGGCATAGTAACTTCTCCACTTATGATTACTGCTCACCTTACTTCACAAAGAAAAGATTTCTGCAGACCTACTCTTGGGCAGTTTTCCCAGTGGGGAACATAAATGATTGGGTAGCTCCAGAGGATATTGAACACGTGATTGTGCTACTACCAGTGGGCAAAAGACCCTGCTAGACCTAAAGAAAGTAGGTGCAAATCAAGCATTGTATATGCTTGTGTTAAACAACTAACTATATTAGTTTAGATCTCACGTACTAATAAAACACACCTAACTCCAATGCAGCAACTGAAACAGAAACACGTGATGGAAGATATGCATGTCAATCCCCAAACATCTCCTCCACCTCCTCCACTAAAGAACAAACTTCTACAACTTAGACACACGACAACATGCTTACAATTTCAATCTTATATGTATGACAATTAGTTATCCTGCTTACACAAACAAGAACTATGTATCCCTTGTCTATAAATGGGATAAAGACTTCTATTCCTATAATATTTCGTAATATTGAATTTTATAGCTGAATATGTCTGCTTCAGTTGAAAATGTAATGTGTTATGCATTACCCTACTAGTATTGTACATAGAATGTTTAATTTAAAAAAAAAAGAAAAAAGAAAAAACAGCTTTATTATGCTAACTAGGATTGATGCTATCTTTACTAAATTCATTGTGTCCTCATTACTGATTTTATTTTATTCACTTGTAGCAGCATTAATATGGAAAATGACTTATACCATAGATAGTTTCACACCTTAAGAGGACAAAAAAAAAAAATCAAGAAGCCAAAGATTAAAGACCTATACATATGATTGAATGCATATATACATTACGTTGCTAAGTAAGGAAGGAGTTTGAATGGTATCTTAGAATGATACGTACTGAGAAGTCATGGTTTATAGCTTCCAGAACAACATGGTACATTCTCTTAGAATATTTCTTTCTTCCTTTTTTTTTTTTTGCTATTTTTCCTATTTCTTTAATCCCCCTTTTTCCCCTTCCAAAGAGAACTTCATTGAGTATATAGAGAAATCATTTTTGTAAAAAAAGAATGCAATATGTCAGTGTTGTTTTAGCACAGAGAATTGAAGCACGTGTTTATTATATGTGACTTTACTGTTGAACTCTGGAATTATTTTTCCAAAAATTAGGTTCAAAGAGCATTTTACCTATCCCTTGCATTTCTTGTTCAAATGTACTCTCTTTTGTAAGAACCATCCTGTTATAATCAAATGTTTCCCTTTTATTATCTTTTGGTTCTTGTGGTTGGAGAGGTGTAAAGCCAAATATGGGGAGACAGATGAATTCCATAAGGATTATTAAGTTACATAGGGGCTAGTTAAATGGATCCAGAATAGTAAGCATGATGTTGGGTATCAAAAACCTAGGTTTAAGTGGACTATAGTGAAATGGATTAATTGCTCCAAAAAATTGACCCAGAAAGTTATTTAATATATTGTTAAAACTTTCTTATTTGCTGATACATGCAAACACTTGGAACTTGAAGAAAAAAAATGCAGGACATCGTGGCGATCTAATTTTAGACATAAAGAAATTTTCTTTGAAAGAAAAATTGGAAGGAGAACTAAAGTTTGATTAAATTTTCTGGTAGGTTGCACTTGTTCCTCGAGATGCATTTGTGGATGACACTACATTCGAATCTCTTATGCAACATCTATTTCCACTGTGCAGGTAGCTGATTCTTAGAATAATTAATGTCAAGTTTCACTGTCAACATCTATATGACAATTTAATGATATTATGTTGCAAAAAGTTACTTGTGCATATTGGACAAGCTAGATTTCACAAGACTTTTTCACAGATTATCAATCTTTATCAAATCACCTATTCGATCAACTATAACTCTTAGTTGGATCTCAGGTATTGAAGTGTGTTCGAAATCATTATTAGTGATACTTATATGCTCTGATTGCACTACTATGAAATAACGAGCTTTGTATTGTGTATATTATTCAGATCATGGATTACTCTGAGCCAAATTATTTTTTTCCTTAGCCTGATTCATTAAAAAAAAAAAATTGTGTTGATTTAGTAGTTTTCCCCAGTTTCAAAGAAAACTTTTCACCTGGACTCTATAATTGATTTTTTCTTATTGTTACTCATTTCCTTTCTGACATTCAAATTCCCATTCTGAAAAATTTTTGCTTCTAGCATTACTAGAAATCATTGTTTGCTAGCAAATTTTCATTTGTGATGGAGATCATATGGATTGATGAATTAAATAAGCAAAAGGACATTATGAAATATAAATTTATTGGTTGTTGTTGTTGTGTCAATTTTAAATACTCGGAAGTTACAAATCAATTGGAATATAGAAATGTGAATAACGAGGTCGATCCCCCAACAAATACAAAGATGAATATGAAAGTTTAATCTCGTCTTCCTTAGTTTACTTCTAGCTAGTGGAGAAAGTATGAGTTGTTTAACTTAAGACTAAGAATGAAATAAAAATAAAGACAATAAGTTTCGACAAGTTTTTGTTTAATGAAAAGAGAATTACTAGGGTTTTTGAATCCACCACATTTCACAATATACTAAGTATCTATTAATTCCCAATTTCAAGTAACATGTTCAAATAAATCTATTGTTACATATGCAATTAAGATCGGTTTTAAGAAATTCTAAGGTAGGTTCTTCTTTGCTTCTTTTACTACTAAACTATCTAAGCATCCTCCATATCAAAGAAAATGATGAATCAAAGATAATTACTTAACAACCAAATCCAAGTATGGAATGATAAACTAAATTTCTAGCTATCAATAATACTTGATATTAAAGATGAAAGATCTAACGGATTGATTAATGAAATAAGTAAGAACCATAAACATTTCATAGAAATGGAATTAATTTGATATGCAAACAATCTACATATACTTACAGAAAAGATAGTTTCCTCTTTTTTTTCCCCACCCAAACTCACCTTCTAAATCTGTAGATATTGTTTCGGCCATTGGTTTTTATCCACTTATCTTTGCCATTGATTTCCTTTGATAAGTATTCACTTTTCATTGCTTCATATCTACATGATTAGGGTTATATTTTATAGCCATGGTTTTCATTTATAACCTCTACAAATTTTTTTGCTGTGGCTGATACTGCTTATTAAAGATATAATTATCTTCCTTCCAAAGTATATGTTATATTGTTTCATCACTGCTTAAGTAAGGAATCTTACTGTGATGCATACAAAAGATTTGCTGCCTTAATGTTTTCTGGCCAAATGACATTGACTATTTATTCATAGCCTGCAATGCAATCTGTCATATTATTTCATCACTGCTTAAATAAAGATATAATTGGATTCATATTTATCACAATTCCAGGAATTGTTAGTTAATTATCTTCCTTCCAAAGTGTTATGCAAATATTGTTATTAGATAATACAATGATGGTTATTAAATAGATTTCTTAATGATTTTTTTTTGGTTATTACAAGAGTTCATGTTTTCTGCCTTAGGCTACTTTAAGTTTGATCAAACATGGACTATTATATCTACACTGCTTGATATGTATTCACTTATCATTACTTTATATCTACATGATTAGGGTTATGTTTTATAGGATTAGGGTATATTATATACCCTGATCATGTTACTTTTTATTAAATCATATGTATTTTTTTATTAAAAATATATTATAAATAAGATATATTTAACATGGAAGGTGATTCATGTCACCCATTTTGAGTTCAAGTAAATTTTGTTTTATACATTACACATCACAAGTTAAGGCTGTTTACTGCCTTGATGTTTCTGGCCAGATGAATTAATCTGCATCGTTTGCTCAGTTATTTTTCCAAATGCAGCCTACAATACAACTGTCTAAAATATGTAACTAACTTCATGATGATTATTCACATACATTGACTAATTAAATTTCTACTTTTTGTGACACATGATAGCCATTGCTCACATTTGCTAACTATTACATTATTTTGGACTAATTTTGTTATGTTTAAATTATAGGGAATGCGAATCTAGACAACTATTTGAGGAGCAGCTTGAGGAGGGTGGCCTCTATGCATTGATGCATTTCACCGTTAAAGAAAATGTTGGACAGTGGAGGATGACATCTCAGCCCTACAGATTCTTCTTCAATGACACACCCAAATTCAAGCTCTAGATTAATGACAAGCACCCTATGTCCCTCTTACAGTAGACAAATTCACCCATTTTGTGAAAATCCTTAATTCTCCAAACAATGATGGTCCTGACTTGATTGGTAAACTCCTCCTTCTACATCTGTTACTCTAAGTTGTATAAATGATCACATCTTATATTTGATATCTGCCTTTTATTTACATCTTTGACTGTTTCCTAATACATTCATTTTTTTGCTTGATTCAGACATAATTGGTGCATATAATCCTAAAGATGACGTTAAAAAGCCATGTTTGACAGAGGGCAGTTCTACGTAGAGCGGTTTCTACATTCGTGATCTGGAATAAATTACATGATTTCATTTGATATATAAAATACACAAAATATTCAATGTATCTTTACTGTAATGCAGTTGTGGTACAGGAAGGAATAACAGGCTACATTCCACTTTGTGGAATGAGTATATTGACCATATCAATAGTTACTTATCTACTCCCCGGAATGATCCTATTGTTGTTCTACTCCAATTGGGTCATATAATCAAGCAATGGGGTTTGTTATTTTTTCTCTTGCGTCTATATACTTTTATACAATTTGTTTATTTTACTTGCATAGCATTTGGCAGATTTCTCCACTTAACACTTAGGTGATTCTAAGGGTGTGGCTACATCATTTCACGTGTCAAAGTTGTTGCTTGATGAGCACATTCCTAAGGTAGATGACTTCCACATCAGGTACTTAAACATGAGGTCATCTGTTCCTCAACCATATGGCCAATAGTCTTCTTCCTCTGCTTTGCATGCTGAGGATGGGAAGGAGATTGGTTTAACTAAGAAAATTGCAAAATTGTTGTCAACGAGGAGGTGATATTAAATTTTCCTTTTAATTATGTAATTTTTATTTTGTAATCAAGTTTTTTAAAATTATTTGAAAGTTACATAGCTCTGTGGGTGTTGGTTTATGGTGAAATGAAATAAATGCAATTTTGTCAAAGAATGGCTAGGCCTATCTTGGTTGTTATGATCCGACCTACTACAAAAAGGCCACCAAGGAAAATGGGGAATATTTTTACAACAAACGTAATGTTCGCTTCTCAGAGGGTGTTTGGAGGTACAATTTAGAGTTGATCAGAAAAAGCATTGGAGTTACACGACCATAATGTTATGGGATGGGGAGAGCTAGCGACTAACCGAAAAGGTAGCTAGGAAGTACAGAGAGTACCTTGATTTGGTCAGCTTATATTATTTAACGTTACAAGTTCGTTTATTAACTAAACTGTAATTTCACCCATTTCTGTTTATACATTTCAATTTTGGTTTCTTTAAGGACAAATTGGATCCAACCAGCTGCACTTTTTACTAATGGCTTTTTATGCACATTGGGTGAATAACACACTAATTGTTTATGATTGGCAATATGCACTGGTGGTGCATATCAAATATCTTAGTTTTTTTTTTTTTATTAAAGTTGCTTTGAGTCATTTATTCGTATTCCTTCTTATTTTTTGGTTATTTGAATGTTGTGTTGTTATAAGTTAAGTTTGCCTGTCTTGGTTGATTTGAGATATTGGTTGAGAATGCCATCTTATTCATCTTCAGTGTTTGAAATTATGCAAAATAAATGGCTTTCTTGAACAATTGCCAATTTCACCATTATACTATTGTATTGTATTTCCTTTTCCTCCCCTTTTAAGTTGCAGGTTTTGCTTTGCATATCTTTTCATTGTTATTGCGCAATTATGTACAAATAGGTATTTAGTCTCCATCATTCAAATTTATTTCAGTTCTTGAGATCGACATCTGGAAAATGCTCTTAATGTCTTATATTTCATGCATGCATACATACAGACATGTTAACACGAAGACCTAACGTGCGTTGATGATAAAATCCTTGAAGGTTTGGCAATCTTTACTGATGAGAATACATTTCTACTGAGGAGTCTTAATTTGGTAAAATTACTAACCCAATCCTTGTGGCATGTCTCTGTATGTATGCATGTCTTATAGTGGATTGTGTTCTAAGGAGTTCATCACCCATTCCTTTAATATGCATTAATCTTATTAATAATCTTGTTACTAATCTTTTCACTTTGCATCACCTTATTTCGTATGTCTTTAACAGGGATTGATTTCATGCTTGGCGGTCAATTTTAAAACATGGTTTGCAATGTCAACATTTTCACATTCACTATGTAAAAGTTGAATTGTTTGAAGCGCACCCCGACGTCGGATAGCCACTTGTAGAGAACTAGGGGTTTGATGTGGCAGAAAATGGGCAAATTATGTAGAGGCATTTAATAGAGACAGATGTCGTGATTGATAATTAAACTTATGACATATTTGGCCATGTAATCGGCTGCATTTTACACTTACATAATTGTATATATGTTCATTACATTTCACATTGAATGGTATTGAGTGTAGACTTTATGTAAAACATCTTTTGCTGTCTCATTATTGCCCTCTTGATAAGATTAGTTTTTTGATATCTAAATACATCATGCATTAATATATACATACCATGTCTATTTATATACATCTACATGCATTATAGATTTAAACATACATAATATAGAGATTGTTTCCTATGTTTATGGACATTGATATATGTTTTTCCATTGCATGTAATTTATTTCCTGTGTGTTCACTACAAATAATAAGAAAAACACGAGATGACACCTCTTACCATCAATAGACAAATGTAAAACATGAAATTGGCTCCTGCTGGACGTACTTCTATCTATATTTGATCGAATTAATATTGAAAACATTACCTTTAGTTTACCCAGTAGTTTATATTAATTAAGTAGATTCTTATTCTAATTTAAGGTCATTATATTATTGCCTAATATAAAATCCAGCTAATGTGCTCATTATATATATAAGGCTAATTATCCGAAATATCCCATGCATGGTATGTTTGGCCTTATCATTATGATAATTTCCATTTTTCCGATCTCTGTAATCCTAGATTAGGTTAGATTCAACCTTCCTATTTCGATTCCCCTAGAACCCTATTGTACTATACCAAAAATTCTTATTTATATTAAGTTAATTATCCAAAATCACCATTGCATGGTATGATTAGCCTTATCATTATTCGAATTTCCATATTTAAATCTACATTCCTAATTTACTTTAATCACAATAATACTATTTATCAAAAGTTAAATGGCCTAAATCATGCATCCACTCTTTACAGGATTAGGTATGTTATATACCCTAATCATGCCATTTTTTATTAAATCATAGGAATTTGAATACGAATATTTTTGGATAGAAAAAATACATCTAATATTGGTGATTTCAACCACACATTCTTAATTGCATCATTCTATATAGATTCCCCTACAATCCTAATTTTACTATAACAAATAATTTTATTTATATTAAGTTAATTATCCAAGATCACGTTTGCATTGTATGATTATCCTTATCATTATTCAAAATTCCATATTTAAAGCTACACTCCTATTTTAGACTAAACACCACATTACTAATTACCAACACTTAAATTAGAAAAATTTTAGGAAATATCTAACCAAATACATATTGATTCTTCTCAAACACTGACTAAACAATTTCTTCATTTATTTTTCAGGATTGAGGAACTGCATTGGTGCTGAGAATCAATGCTACCGTGAAAGACAGTGTATATCGTAAAGCTTACTGGTGTTCGTCTTCTTTTCTTACAGACTACAGAAAATTACTGAACTATTTTGCAGTGGCTTAGTTTGATTGTTCCTTCACTGTGAGTACATTCCAAATTCATTTTTTTATATGCTTCAATATAATATTGAGAAAAAAGAAACAAAAAATAAGCACCGTCAAAGGCTTGCCTCTATGTTATTGAATACCTCTATCAAGTTTTTCATTAGTTGTGATCACATTTGAATGTATTAATTACATTCATTTTGTTTATTATTCAATTTCATATTATAGATTCAGTGCATGCAATATGATAGTTTTGATGAAACTAAATGTGAATTCAATTTCAACATTTTACTGCTATTTTAATTTTATAAGTTGCAAAAACCTATTTTTGGTTGGATTTGTACAATACAACTATATCAATTTATCCACTTGTGAACTTTTGAAATAGTGTGGACAATTTATTGCTATTTTATCATAAATATAGTCTTAGAAAATTCACATTTATAAAATGCAGTGTTTAAATGTACATTTTTTTTCCCAGGTTCATAAGATATAATCCAATGTATAAGTATTGTGGTTTAGGTACATATGTGAAAAAGATTATAGAAGAAAAAAATTATAGAACGTTAAATGCAAACGTATACGCATTAATTTTTTTCTTAAATTATTTATAAAATTCTTTCAGTTTGTAATTCTTACGAGTTGTAAGATGTTGAGTTTAGCAATCTTGGAGGATTTCGACTATAAATAGATTAATGCATGCTAATGTCAGTAATCTTCATTTTCTTTATTTGTTTTTTAATAGATCTCGACGTATTATCAATCTCTGCTCGCATACAATGAGGAAATTGACAAAGTCAACTATCATCAACGATGGAAGTCGACGGCATTTGGATGAGAATAGCAACCAAGAAAGCATTGATTGTAACATTGGTTCTAATGCTAAGAGAGCTAGAGTTGTTGACCTATCATGTAATTCTATGAACATGTCTATTGGTTCATTTCATGATCGTCAGCGGTTGAGTTGCTCTAGAAACCCTTTTACTGATGTTACTAATGGTATGTTATATTTTAAATATATTTTTTAAGTATCTAAACAACATTTAGTATTCTATTCTTGGATTTTTCCTGTGTATTTTATAGTACTCAATGCAAGTACATCCTCTACAATTGAAGATACTGGCATAACACTTTCAAACACTACATGTGCTTCTCATTGTATTGTAACACCTGAGATGGATAGTGATCATCATTCACCAATGACAATTATTCATAACAATGTGACAAATATTCCTGGCCTAACAATATATCTACCAAAAATGACGTCATTGATAATTATAATGAGTGTAAAATAGGCATTACTTTAATTTATTTTTTCATAGAAACGTTTTTACTATATTAGTTTGATAAGCATCATTCAGTGTTTGACATATCTCTTTAACTATTCCTTGTTAATTCATTTGATGATTTATCTTATGGCGAGGCTGCTGAAATGATATATGATGGTATTCTTCTTACTCATTTACACCGATTTTGATTATTCGAAATTGTCAATTTCTTATTATATTTAGATTTTCTTCTCACCATTATTTAATTTTCTTTTTTTTTTCCAAACTATATTTAATAGAGGATGCTGCTGAATATGAAGGATGTTCAAGTGAAGGTACCTATTGAATATATACATTTTATTTGTAGAGCTCTACAGCCATATTAGCTTCAATATTTAATTGGACTGTTATATGATGTTCATTAAATTATCATAATTAGTGATTCCTATATTTTGCAGTATAACCTTTACTATTTTCTGTAATCAATTCAGCCTATACTTATATTTTCTGTAATCAGTATAACCTTCAAGAATGTGTGTATTGTGGCGTTATATTTTGGCACGCTGAGAGGTTGAAAAAACATTACAATTCAAGGACTCCAAAGTTCTCTGTGTACTGTAATCAAGGAAATGTGGTGCTTCCTCTAATGAAAGAACCTCCAAAAGTTCTTAATGATTTGATTTTTGGATCAGATGAATGGAGCGAGCATTTTTTGGAAAACATTAGGTCATATAACTCAAGGTCATATAACTCAATATTTGCATTCACTTCAATGGGTGGTAAGACAGATGATGATATAAACACTAGTACAACACCACTTATATTTAGGTTAAATGGGCAAAATTACCATAGGATTGGCAACCTACATCCTGTTGATGGAAAGCAACCTAAATTCCTATAGATGCACCTATCAGATCCAAACGAAGAGATTGCACACAGAATTGCATCAATCAGGTTAGTTAAATATCACATGATTGTTTATGTGCTCTTATCTTCCCCATGGACATTTATATATAGTTTCTCAATCTATGATATTTTTATGTACCAGGTCAGCCGGAATGACTTCATTGCACGATGAAGTGGTTTCTTATATTAAGGAAATGCTTGATGCATATAATGTACATGTTCAGTCATTTAGGATGGCCAGAGATAGGTTCGATGAGACTAACTCTACAACTTTGAAATTGAATCTTATTGGGAAGAGAAATTTAGAGGGACACACTTACAATACTCCCAGTGTTCATAAAGTTGCGGCACTTATTGAGGGTGATTTCAGCGTAAATAAAAGAGAGAGATGTTGTCATTCAAACAACTAAGTTGGGGGATTTCCAATTCATGTCTAGGTTGAATCCATATTTCCTTGGACTGCAATATCGGTTGTCATTCCCGTTTGGACATGGCGGCTTCAGAGAAGATGTTCTCCTCAAGCGAGCATCTTAGACGTCGTATAGAGGGAGAAAGCATGTTACCATAAAATTAAATAGTTCTTTTCATTTAGGTTGCATAAGAGGAAGAATGAATCTCCATATATCTTGAGATCAAAAAGGTTATTTCAGCAGTTTATTGTTAATGGGGTACACGATGATTGAGTCATCACGTTTGGCATACATTAGGCGTCATCAGAAAGAATTGACGAGCGAATTGTACAGTGGCCTGGCCAATGCAATTGGCTGTGGTGAGACAAATGCATCCAAGTTAGGTCAACTCATTGTGTTGCCCAATTCATTCACTGGAAGTGCCTGCAACATGCTTCAAAATTACTAGGACGTGACGTCTATTTGTAGGTGGGCTAGATATCCCCAGTTGTTCATCACGTTTACATGTAATTCATATGATTGTTCGTTTTATGAAGGATAGAGGATTAAATCCAGATGATCAACCAGATATCATCTGTAGAATATTCAAAATTAAGTTGGACCAGCTCATTAAAGATTTGAAGCAGAACAAATTATTTGGTCAAGTCAAAGCAGGTAATATTTTATTGTTGCATTATATTTAACTTAAAAAGTTATATATTTAGCATTTTATGTTGTTAATCCATGCTATCATTATATGTTTTTCTTATTATGTGTTGGTTAATCATTGTTTTATTCCTTTTCACCCTTGTAGTTGTTTATTTTGTTGAGTTCCAAAAACATGGTTTGTCGCATGCCCATATTATCTTATGGGTAGCTCAGAAGGATAGGTACATATTAGCTGTAGACATTGATGAGATAATATTAGCAGAGATTTCAAACAAGATATCTAAGTCTGAGTATTACAATGTTGTGAATGAGTTGATGATGCATGGGCCTTATGGACAGTTGAACAAAAATTCTCCCTACATGGAATACGAAGCACTTTCTAAAGAAGTTTGTACGGTGTACCACTATTGATACGAGTGGTTTCCTAATTTACAAAAGGAGAGACAACGGCAGGATAGTTGTCAAAGATGGCGTTGTTCTTAACAACATATTTGCCATCCCACACAATCGTGCTTTGATCTTAAATACGGGGGCGCACATTAATGTTGAGTGGTGCAACCAGACTCGGTCAATTAAATACCTTTTTATGTATATAAACAAAGGCAACGACCAAATCACGATGTCATTGTCTAATATTGTAGATATATCTATACCTCAAAAGGTCGATGAGATTAAGATAGATTACGACTATTGCTAAATCTCAGCGTATGAGGCCGCTTGGAGAATTTTTGGATTTAATATTCACTACAGGGATGTAGCCATCAAGCATATGAGTTTTCACTTGCCTGGGAAGCATAGTGTTTTATACTCTACAAGGGAAACTATCGATGCAATAGTCAACAGGCCTATAGTCCTTTCAACCAAATTTTTTTCTTGGGTGAAAGCAGATGGAAAGTATTCCCAAGTAAGGAATTAACTTATGTTGAGTTCCCTAACAAGTTCACTCGGAAGGCGAAAACAAAATAGTGGGTTCCGAGGCAGAAAGGATTTGCAGTTGGCTGTATCTATTTTATGTGCCCTGGAGCAGAAGAGATATACTATTTGAGAATGCTGCTGAACATTGTAAAAGGCCCTACCAATTATGACAAACTAGAGATAGTTAATAGGACCTTACTGCCACTTTTAGAGAGGCTTGCTACGCCCGGGGATTACTTGATGATGATAGGGATTACATTGATAGAATTACATAGGCAACTCATTGGGGATCTGCACATTCTCTTCATAGTCTATTTGTTAGTTTGTTATTGTCAGACTCCTTTACAAGGCCTGAATCAGTTTGGGAGTAGTGTTGGCAGCATTTATCAGATGATATACTCTACACCGTGAGAAAGAATTTAAATAACCAAGATAAATTTTTCTAATCTCTAAACTTTTTAAAACACTGCTTGCTATCTGTTTTTCAGTTTTCATACGAACATTGACTTATTTATATATTAGGTGTGCCCTTCCAACTGACTTTAAAGCCATTTACCTTTCAACAAATATGTAGTTGAGCGATGATGAAATCAAGAATTTTTGTTTGGCTGAAATTGAAAAGCTTTTGCAGCAGAGGGGAAAGCGTCTTTGTGATTATAGACGTATGCCTCTCTCTTCTATTTTAGGCATCCCTTATGCTGATGATAGTCTCATACATGAGGAGTTGAGGTATGATAAAATTGCTTTGGCCAAAGAATACACTCAAGCTTATTGTCTGACTTGACTAATGAGCAGCGTTCAGTGTATAACACTGTAATTAGTGTTGGTGACCGCAATAGTGGCAGTGTATTTTTCTTATATGGACATGGTGGAACTTGGAAAACGTTTTTGTAGAGAACTTTGTTAGCTGTTGTGAGATCTCATGGAGAAATAGTGTTGAACATAGCATCAAGTGGCATAGTATCTCTTCTTCTGCCTTGTGGTAGAACTACGCACTCAAGACTTGCTATTCCCCTTACTGCGACTGAAGACTCTACTTGCAATATAAAGCAGGGAAGTCCTCTGACCAGGCTTATTGAGATGACTAAGTTAATTATTTGGGACGAGGCTTTTATGATGAACAAGTATTGCTTTGAAACTCTTAACCGGGTATGAGGGATGTACTCTAATTTTCTGAACACTCCGATGTTGGTAAAACCTTTTGGAGGCAAGACCGTTGTAGTTGGTGGAGATTTCAGACAAGTTTTGCCAGAATTCCTAAAGGGACCAGGCAGGATATTGTTTATGTGTCTTTGAACTCTTCTTTCACTACAAGAAATTACTGCTAATCCTACAAAAATTCTGCATACAAATTAAGTTATGCAGGTAAAAATATTCTTTCCGTACAAAATAAGCACTTTGTGGGGACCTATGCTATTCTTACAAAATTTCCGCACATAAAGCAAATTTTGTAGGCAAAAATATTTTCTCCCCACAAAAATGACACTTCATAGGCTTGTATGCTATTTCTACAAACTTTCTAGTTGTAGGCAAAAATTTCTTTTCTCATCAAAAGAGACGTTTGTAGTGACTTTTATCTTTCCTAAAGAATTGTTTCTGCCTAGAAAGAGAAATGTGTAAGTGTAGTTCTCGTTTCTGCACTAAATTAAATCACATTTTATAAGGATGAGAATTGCTCTAAAATTTCACATAGTCAGAGACTCGTGTCATGAACATTTACAATTTTCAAAATAAGAAAATTTTCAAAATAAAAAATATTTACTAAGTTAATAATTACCCAAAAATTATTCTCATCTTTAATATTTATATATACCCTGTATATATAAATATAAAAGATAATTTTTTAAAAAAATAAAAGACACTAATTAAAATTTACAAAAGATAAAATAATACTTACAATAATTTTCTAAGGGACTAAATTTCTCCCCCAAAATTTCCCCATAAACACTGTCCCTCTATTAGCCCTAGAATTATTTTCATCTTTCCCATTTTATCACGTCCTCGCTCTCATTGGCATCCTTGAACCCAAATTTTCTGGCTGATTCTCCTACCATTCTCGCATATGCTTCCAATTGTCATCGCAGTACAACGTCCACCATCGTCAATTCCCTTGTTGCAATGATTTTTGACAAGTTTGAAGCTCCAACCGCCGCTCTGACCTCTTTAATTAATCTCAGAATTCTTCTATAATCATACACGAATCTCTAGTTCATTCTAATTACTAGGTGGGAACTGCTATGTACTCTCATGATAGTTCCGCTAGCTAATTAAGTTTCGAAATTGCTGAAAATTTGCAACTAGGTAATTATTTAATTTCATTTTGCTCATATTTGTTCTTCTTGACGTTTCAATGATTTCATTGGTGTAATATGTTTCTATATGAGTTTGATTTCCATTCTTCGGTACTTTTCAACAATTGTCATATATCCTAGAGAACTCCTACATGAATTATGTAATGCAATTTCTTTGATATGGCTTCTTTGATGTTAAATTTTGCTACACTCTTCTTTTACCAATTATCTTGTTGTCATAAGCCATTGCTAGTCTATTATCTTTGTTAAAAAAATGTCTGCCATATGCTCAAGACTTAAAAGCTATCTATGTGGAATTTATGAAATACAAGATTTACTGACATAGGCTATTGTGTTGTGTTAATGTTTCGTAGGATACGATGGTGGTCAAGACTTATGAATAACTTGCAAGGGGCAAAGGAGCAATAGCTTGGACATTTGTGGTAATGTTTCGTAGGATGAGATGGTTGTCGAGACTTATGAATAGCATGCAAGGGCAATGGAGCAATAGCTTGTACAAGTGAAGCCTGAACGTCAAATTTGGGGGTTGGAAAAATAATTGTCTCGAAGATATAAGAACATCTACCGCGACCCATGCAACTTGAATTGAGACAAAGCAATGTTGGAAAGTAATCTTTCCGGGAAAGAGCTGTAGTCCTAGATGGATAGCAAATAATTGGTAGCATCTTTTCTGTGTTCTTTTATATTTAAATAGATGTTAATTTATCAACCATTATTGTTTTGATATTGGTACAATATTTCAAATTTAATGTTAAATTTATTGATACTATTAGTTTATTACTTATGTTTCTTGATATTATTTTTTCAAGAAAACCAAATTAATTTAGGGAAATTTAGATCTGGCACCCATTTTTTCCCAATAATTTCAAATCTACATTTGTTTTGTTGTTTTGCATATTTACACCTAATGGTTTGCTGATTTACACATAACAATTGCATGGTTGCACGCATTTTTCAAAGGGAATTTTTTACTATTTTTATTTCTAATTGGGGGTTTCGAACTATTTAATATATTAAAATCATTATCTAAATGTACTTCATAAAAAAATATTATCTAAACATGATCTTAATGTCCATTTTTAAATTATCACATAGATATTTCAAAGATCACTTGGTTGATATCTGTTGGTATATTTTTTAATTTAAAATTTAAACATGTGATTTATCCTAACTTAAACATGTGTATATTTTTCAGTCGAAAGGTCTAACTGCCATGATAAAGTTTTAAAGACCAATGCATGCTTGAAACTTGTAGAATGGTTGAAGGGATTATTCTTTATTTTATTTTATTTTTTATTTTTTTACATCGGTTGAAGGGAGATTGTTTAGACTTTAAATAGTTTATTCTAACCCAAAAACCACTTTTTGGACACCCAAATAGAGCATCCATTTCAGAGCTTCTCTTAATCCAATTGCTTCAGTCTCATTCACTTGGAATGCGGCTACTATAGGTATCATTTGGAGTCACACAAATTCTCCAGTCTCATTCTGTACAACCATGCCAATTCCAACCCGTTCTCCACCTGTTGCTGCATCTGTGTTGCATGGAGATACCCAGCAGCTGGTCTTTTCATACATTCTGGGAGGTTGAAGAATCAATAGTCAGTGTTGCAGGATGGGTCTTCACGTTTTATGTTTATTGGAATTGAAAATGGAACATGAAATAATCTAATGAGACATGAAACATGGAGTTCTCTAACAAAAATGGAATCTAATTGATACTGACATACCTGGGTACAAGGTAGTTTTACAGGGGGAACTCCACTGTCCTTGTTTATCAGAATTTTCAATTCTGATGTAGCTAATGCCGTATATAAACTTGAATTGTCGAGCTGATATTCAAAATCTCTTAAATGATGTTTTGTGACCCTAACCAACGTGATTCAAATTCTTTTTTTTTTTGGATGATATTTTGTGATCCCAACCACTTGATTCTGTGTATCTACGTTATCCAGATTATTGATTGCTTAATTAATAATTGTAATTGTATTTTTTTTAATTTTGGATGTCTAATTTTATTCCATAATGAAAGGTGTATTTGTGCTATTTTTTCATTTTGTGGTGTATTGTTGAGTGTGTAGTCAATTTTTGACCTTTTTACCTAAAGTCCCCATTAATTTAACCAAAACAAACTATAGGCCCACGAACATTCTATTCTCCCACCAATTTTATTTGTCCAGAAGGCAAGGTTTTGTCTACACAATTTCAATTGGCCCCAAAATTTTCATTTTTGGAAGAAATATTAGCCTACAAACATTATTTCCCTATAAAAAATTATTTGTATAGAAAAGTAGGATTAGCCCACAAAAGGCTTTCCCTATGAAATTTTATTTATGACGAAAAGTATCCTTTGTCAACAAATATATTTGTATGGCAAGAACATAGTTGACAAAATATAATTGTGTCAAAAGGTTTTGCACGGCAAGACTTTAGCATTCGAATTTCCATATTTTGTCGTCCTAACCGTTTCCCTACGAGGTTTACTCCACAAACTTCCCTACAGGCTTTCTTTGTCTTGTAAGGGCTTGCCTACAAATTCATGCCTTTCCCTACAAAAACTTTTTGTAGGGAAAGATAATATTTCTTGTAGTGGATTTCTTGTGGGTGCACTGTAAGGTTCTAAGATTGAAAAAGAACATGAGACTTAGAAATCTTGAAGGAGATCCCAAATCAACGGCTTTCCAGGTTGTCTCAAACTGGATATTATATGTTGGCGACCGTGTTTTCGGAGACATTGATGACTTATTGGTTCTTGTCCCTTCTGATCCTGTTGAATCTATTGTTAAGAGTACTTACCTGATTTCTTGACACATGGCAACTCAGTTGCCTATCTTAATACATGTGCTATTCTTGCACCTACCATCGATGAGGTGGGCAAGGATAATGATTATATGGTAAGGCAGAACCCGTCTAAATTAAAGACTTATTTAAGTTCTGATTCAACCTCCTCTTCTGAATCTGACAGTGATTTATTTCATGAGATCCATTCACCTGAGTTCTTAAATGGTATTAGATGTTTTGGAGTGCCCAACCATGAGCTCAAGTTAAAAGTAGGTGTACCTGTGATGTTTATGCGGAATATTGACTATTTATCTGGTTTGTGCAACGGTACACGGCTTTTGGTGACAAGACTTGGAGATCATATTGTTGAGGCCAGATTAAGCCTCTCACCATCTGATATTAGACTTCCGTTCATATTTTAGCGCAGACAATTTCCATTAATGGTCTATTATGCAATGATAATTAAAAAAAAATCAAGGTTAGTCCCTTAAGACCGTTGGTATTTTCTTGCGACGGCCTGTATTCACCTATGGCCAATTATATGTTGCAGTTTCAAGTGTCACCAGTCACAATGGATTGAAGTTTATGACATGTGATAACAGTGATTAGCCTAGTAACTCTACATTGAATGTTGTTTACAAAGAGGTCTTCAATAATTTGTAGCGCTGTTGAACTCTTTCCCTTTCATGTGAGTACAGTTCCCTTTTTTCATAAATTATAACATTCTATAATTAAGTCCAGTCCAATTATAATAATTTTGTTTACTAAATGCAGGTTATCTTTAGTCTTCCAATTGATTTCAATACGAAAGACCCCTATGAGTTTATTTCTTATGCGCTTTCATATATATATATATATATATATATTCGGTAACTTTAAATTCTGAATTCAGTGAATTATTCGTAGTAAATTGATTAAATAAATACATTGTATTACTTTTTCATATATTTGTTTTTTCAATTTAATATAAATTTATGATTTTAAATGTAGATTAAATAATTAATAATGCACTTAACATATATTAATGTGCCAAATAGATTATTTTAACAAATTGAATTTATATAGTCACACCGTGTTAAATAATGACGCCATTCATATTTAAGAATATTTTATACAATTATGACTACCGATAAATTGTTTAATTTATTTGGCCAAGGCCTTCCATGCAACACACGGGTGAAATCACTAGTTACATTGTCAAAAGGGTTTCATCTTCAACCTTAGTACAAAAATGCTTAGAACATAATCAAAGTAAAGCAACAAAAAATAGATAGAACCCGGCATAGATTCACGTATAAATCTTTGAATTCTTATGGGAAAATGTCACTATTTTGTTCCTTGTTTCCTTCTTCCTTTCTCTCAGGTTTTGCTCTCCAAAAATTTTATTTTCAATAACCACAAGAGTGCTCCTTATATAGAGAAAATCCAACAACTTGCATGTTGTAACTTGATCAAATTTAATCCACATGCTCAGCTAGCTCCTGCAAATCTAATGCAAATTCTAGCTGTATTTTAATGATGATATTCATTGCATTGGGTCTTATCACCTAAATAAACATTGTTTCGTTTTCTATGTTTTGGAATAAATTTTAGGCCAATTGGAAATTTATAGGATGTGATATGTCCAAAATACTAAGCACTATTCACCTGCCGAGCAACTATCATGTAAATGTATCAACTTGCCGATTGTAGGCGATTTTGGAGACTTTTTTCATCCAGATTCAGAAGTGGATGATAAAATATAATTTTTCACCCTTTACCTTGAATTCTAATGGATCAAAACGAACAGAATTTGGATAACTACAGCTCAACATATATATAAAACACCAATAGCTGTACATGCAGCAAGTTTTACTGTCAAACTGTTCTGGTTGTCTCCTGCTGGGCATTTTTGGTCAAGTTGCATTCTGAATTTGGAAAGATGATAAGAATGAAGGTTATAGCTAAATCTTTTGGCTTCATGCTTCAACTTAGATTACACCATTCCGTTGTCTTGGATGCTCGATATGATCAAAATACTAATTGCTATATACTAGTCAACATTCTATCTTGATAAGAACACAACCTGCAAATTAATGATGAATTTTGACAACCTTTTAAACTGAATTTGAATCTAGTCATATGTGATAATTTTGTAGATATTTAAGTTATCTTTCCAATCCCACTTGAATCATTTTCGTTGAACCTCTAGAACTCCGGTTATAATTATTTCTTTAACACTTGCCTACGATAGCTGTAATTGTTGAACATCTGGACTAGTTTCGATACACTTGCGCTCATGAACTTCCAACATTTGCAACACATAAAAAATTACATCAATAAGCATAATTTTTCATGTATAATACTTATCAATGCGTTTATGAATACATATTTTTATTAATTACATTTTTAGACCATGTATTTATGAAAATCAATTTACCTGAATAAAATGGTTGGATTACTGTCAAATGAACGTGTAGTGCCTTATAAATGATATATCAAAGATGCATATTTCGACATTAATCAGTTGCAGTTGAGTGTTGTAAGGGATATATTAAAACCGTATACCTATAACTTGACACATCAATATGTTAAACATCTGAATATAATATGATAATAGATTTTTTAAAATTTCCCATCCCTGGTGCATGGGATCTGCAAAAAGTAAACTGGGATATCCTTTCCATTCATTAGGGTAGCATAGGGTTATTACCTTCCTAATAGTACAACAAGAATATCAAAATTGCCTATAAGTAACCAATTTTTTTTTTTTTTTTGTTAGTGCAGCTATTCAAATATTCTAGGGAGCGGCTTGAAGCTAAGTTTATGAGTAAATGAAGACCGGGTGGATATTCAGTTGATACATTTACATGGCTAAGTAGTTGTTGGTTAAGACTGGAAGCAGTGGTTCGATAGCTTGTTAAAAACTAGTTCCATTTTGGATTTTTTTTTATTTATTTATCTTTTTATGATCAATTATGATATGCTTGATATGTTCATATGTTGATGGTGTTAAACACTAGTTATTTATTGTAATGAATCTCAAGATGAGTTTATCTAATGATGTACAGTTTCTGAGTTTTTGATTATTTTCTTATTAATGGTATTTTTCTTTGTGGGCGTATGGAACAATGTTGAAATTAGGTTGGTGTGTTTTTGCAGTTGGTTGCTGGTAGACAGGTTTAGTGTTCATTTGTTTTTTTATTTATTTTTTATCTAGCTTTCCTGTTGAAAGGGCAAAAAATCAGTATTTTATTGTTTTTTTAATTTGCAATTATGAATAGTCATATAGCCATCAGAACTCTTGTCATTGAGATACATATGGCATAGTTATGTCTTTTTAAATCTTACTGCAGTAAAGCACCTCACAGGTGCTATCTCACTTCCAATATCATATCAAGAATCTTAAAGACAATTTCCCCCATTGTGATAAACCCATTGTGATAATGGATATGTAATGCTGATCTTATGAGTCAATTCATTTACTTAGACAGAAATTGGAAAAAATAATTCAAAATATGATTCGGTATACCTTTTCTCAAAATTTGTAGAACTATAATTGCAGCTAACATGATTAATATGTTGGTCACCTTTGATAAGCCAAAAACAAATCTTTTTCAAGTGTAGATTGAAAAGTTATCATATCGTGATTATAATTGTGGGTCAATTGATTGTTAGAAATGATTAATGATTTTTTCTTTTTTGCTTGCATTCGTAAATATGATAAGAGAATTTGCTGACCTGGGAATAACATAATTTCAGTTCCAATGAGTACTAAGGAAGTGTGGCTTAATTAAGGTATATTAAAAAAAAAGAAATGATTTCCTGTTCCAAATTTGATCTTGAGATTTGATATTTGACATCAAGATTTTGTCTAATGGATTGGTTATAATTTACAGCAGAAGAAACTAGATTGACTGATATACTGTATAAGTATACGGATGAACTGTGCTCTTTCAATTGTCTTTCATTTGTTTTGAGGGGTGACGAAATCCAGGAACAAAGATGCTTATGAGGTTCTTAGAGATGGGGTCATTATGGATAAGTTATAAATTTTCAAATTGCTTTTTTTTTTTTTTTTTTTGGTTTTGGAACCACCAAAAGTTGTAACAAATTGTTGAGAACAAAATTGATAGGTATGTGTGCAATGGTTTATATGTGTTGCCAGTATGTATGTCTATGTGTCAAGCTAGATACCCAACTCTACATGTGGAAACATTAAACGCTTTAACTATAACACATTAAAAAAAAGGCACCAGCTGAGAATCAAAACCCAAGTCTATATCGAGGCAGGGTACAATTTTACCACGATCTCTACTAATGATCATTTTTTGCTTTCATAAATAAATTCAGATGGATTGATTTGCATTAAAAAAATAGGGAAAAAAATTAATTCAATTGAATGACTAAATAGACTTGTTACTGTCTCCAAAGTTTCAAGACTATTTAATATTTTGGCTTCTTTATTCAACAATTGTCATATTGATTAAACTTCCAAACAAATGCCAAAATTTCCATCATAATGCGAATTTTTCATGCTAGATGTAACGACCCGCTCTACTTTGACATGATATTGTCCGCTTTGAGCCTAGCCCGCAGGGTTTTGTTCTTGGATTCTCACCCAAAAGACCTCATGTCAGTTGGAGTGAATCTCTTAACTTATAAATTTGTCTCACTTTCTTCACCCAAGCGATGTGGGATTGAGGCTGTCACAATCACCCCACCTACGGGGGCTCAACATCCTCGTTGGCCACACTTCCAGTTGGGCTCTGCTCTGATACCATCTGTAACGACCCACTCCACTTTGACACGATATTGTCCGCTTTGAGCCTAGCCCGCATGGTTTTGTTCTTAGGTTCTCACCCAAAAGGCCTCATGTCAGTTGGAGTGAGTCTCTTAATTTATAAATTGGTCTCACTTTCTTCACCTAAGCGATGTGGGATTGAGGCTGTCACACTAGATAACCATCAATAATCTACAATTTTTTAAATAATAAAGTAAAGTTTCCATACTAGGGAATCATCAATCATCCACGCACCAGCAATTGTTTACCAATATATATCAGCAGGAAAAAAAATTGAGTCTTCTGATATTGATTATGCATACATTCCTCGTAACTACACATGGAGAAATGGGAAGTTTAAGCTATTATTGATCAATCATCCAAGAATATAAATACTGATATTTGCCTTCCCCCCCCCCCAAGTATTACAACACCTTTACAATATCAATGAAGAAAAAAGCCTCTTAACCATTACCAATTAAAAAGAGCACTGTAAAAAGGAAAATAACAAATGCATTCTGCTTTTATGGCACACTAGTCTAAGTCATTGTGAAAATTAACACATGCACCAAATTTGACCTCTATCCAACAAGAAAAAATTCACTGTGCTAATTACTTTGCAGTATGGGTTACTTTCAAACTGATAGCATTTAATGGTATCAGAGTGATACAATTAAATTGAAATTTGGGGTACCAATTTCTGGTATTCAAAAGCAAATCAACATCAACCCTGTGCCTATGCATAAAAATGTGTAAAATATATTGCTATGGACTAAAACAAAACCAAACTCTTACTTCCCAACTAAATCAAACTAGTACACAGTCAAATATCATGAACATTAACTCCATTCAACAACCATTACTTCAATACTACAAAAGATAAACCATTTGTGTCATCCAGTAAATCTTAAAAATCCATTACGCTAAACAGACATTCACCACATAAACTACTACTGTTAACATGATATCGAGCTAATTGAATAAAAACATAATCAACGAAAGCATCAACCAGCTCTGTCCATCATTCACATAAATAATTATGTTGAAGCCTCTCCCTTGAATATTTGAACAGCTGCACCACCATATTCCTCCAAGTAGAGATGGAATCAAAAGGATTGAACATTTGATTAAGCTTTTCAAGAAATATGTACTCCACATATTTTAATATGAAAATCCCATAGTCCTAGCTATATAGAACATGACAACCCACACATAAATGAATAATACAACCTTTGTACTCCAATATAAAGGCATTCGTCAACCAATATACATGCAAAAGTTTAATGAGAACCAAAAAAAGAAAAAAAAAATGAAAGAAATAAACTTACCCATCTTGCTGTTGCAGAACACTAGAAATCACCTTACATGGCATTGGAGAGACATGTACTGGGTGTGGCAAAATCCTAGAAATTTTGACAATCAATGGCACTTCCTCCTCTGTATAAGCTCTGTCCACCGAATTGTAGACCACAATCTCCCATTTACCAATGTCCAGCACACCAAGAACCCAATGCAACTTCGAATTCATATTAATTGGGATGAAGATAAAATCCACCTCTGTCCATTTGCGGCCAAAATCTAACATTCTTCCAAGAGCATATAGTGACATTTGTGCCATCTCAACCAGTCCTTTGTTCTTTTCATAGTCCTAAAAATTGTACCGTGTGTTATTATGCGTTTTATTATATTAAAATAATTATTTGTGTTTGGTTTGTTTATTTGTTAAAGGAAAATGGAATAATTAAAAAGAACCGAGTTTGGACGTACTGTGCAAAGATTTTAGAACTCGGGGACTAAAGTGTTGGAAAACAGAACTTGGAGGACTGAAAAGGCAGGGCGGGCGCCTAATGTCCTAGGTCGCCCGCACTCCATTGATTCGCGAATTTCCTTACGTTTTGGACTCTTTTTTTTAGAGGGGGGAGGCGAATCTTATGCTAGGCTTTTGGAATATTTTTGGGGATTTTTCAAGAGCTATTTAAGAGCAAGAGATGGGAGAAAAACACACACAACATAAGAGAGGAAAATTTGAAAAACACAACACAAGAAGATGAAGATCAAAGAATCCAAGTTGTGATCGTTGGGAGCATGCTAGGCTAAGGCCTCTTCTACCTAGTTTGAGGGGATGTTGAAGTCTAAAGATTTGTTTTTCTTTTAGCTCTTGGCAAACCACTGCAAAAAGCTCAGGGCGGGTGCCCTGGAGTCCTAGGGCGCCCGCACTCTACTGATTCACGAATTTCCTTATGTTTTGGACTCTTTTTCGGGGCGAATCTTATGCGCGGCTTTTGGGATATTTTTGGGGGGGTTTTCAAGAGCTATTTAAGAGCAAGAGATGGGAGAAAAACACACACAACATAAGAGAGGAAAATTGGAGAAACACAACACAAGAACATGAAGATCAAAGAATCCAAAGTTGTGTTCATTGGGAGCATGCTAGGCTAAGGCCTCTTCTACCTAGTTCGAGGTGATGTTGAAGTCTAAAGATTTGTAGATCGGAAGAGCGTCGTGTCTTAAACGTTATTTTTAGTATTGTTAATTGAGATTGTTGTGATTTTCTATTATGCAAGTTTGTGATGATTTGGTGATTTTCCTTCGAAAGGGGCCTTTGATTGATGCACATATTTGTCTATTGCTAGAATTAGGTATTCAATACGTAAATGTTGTTTTTCCTGATTCGCTTGTAGCAACTAGCAATTTTAATTGCTAGGGATAACACAACCTAAGATTACAAAGCAAGCTTGCGACTTTTGTGTGTTAGTCTAGCCTATTTTTCTAGTTCTACAAATTGGCTTTGCATTAAATTTGCGGAACCTATTCTAAATTGTCCAAGGCTAATAATCTAATACAAGAGTTTGTTATGATTAGTTACAATTTAAGGAAAAATTTGGGTAATTGGATCATGTTAATGCCTAGGGTTAGTAATTTCAATTGCATGCTATATGTACGTTTTGAGAGCTTAGGAATTACTTATCTAGACTCAACTGAACCAAGAATTAGGTGTTTTTCCTCATTAGTCTTTCTACTCAATTTATTAAGTGCATTGTTAATTAGCTTTCCAGTTTAGTTTTTTATTAATCATTCAACTCAAAACCCCCCCAATCTCTAGTTAACATTTAATTGCTTTATTTATTCACTGTTCCCTGTGGGTTCGACCCTTGCTCTGCTACTACAATTTTGTGTGAACCCGAGTAAGGAAATTAATTATTTTTTGGTGCATTCGACAAGCGACCAGATATGCAATGAATAATATAGTTGCAATCAGGAAAAAAATACCAAAGGCCAACAAAAAAAAAAAGAAACACATTATGCAAACGGACAACAAATATGATTCAATAATCCTACCGATTCATCAAGTAGCTGACCAACATTAAATAACTGATTCCACCATTGCTTTTTGCTGAGCATAACCGGCCCAACCATCATAGGAAACCGGATGTCATTGGACACTCTCATCAACTTCCTTTTCCTAAACATATAAATGTTAATACTACCACATATCAGTCTTTAAAAAAGAAAAAAAAGGATAGACTAAATACTAACATAAATATTAGGAAAATATCCACAGAACACACCTGTCATATGCATTGCTTCCATTCAACCAATCATTTAAAGCATCGACATTAACCGACTCCAGAATATCCAAGCATGGCAAATAAATAAATGAATCCGCTAATTCGGAAGACAAGGACTTTACACCAAATGAGAACAACTCAACAAATGGAGAACAAATGGATGGTGCTCTCCTACACTGTCTACGTTGGGTACATAATAGAGTATGTACATCACTTACCTTACCTATTAACATGGGAACAAGATGTTACGCCATCCAAATCACATTAATAAAATAACAAAGACTACTAAAAATTACACCAAATATATATCCCATTAACAAAAAATCCTTTAAGCATACCTTCTCTGGACTTTCCCTCTCCATTTATGCTTTGAACTGCACTACTGTTTCATCAACATACTTCAATAACTCTCTGTATATTCAATATTATCATCAAACAATGATGCACCACATGCAACCTGGCTGTCTGGCTTCGTCATGGATCCTATCTGTACACCAAAACTTATACAAGATGAAGGTTTACCATCAACCTTTCCAATTGGTGTAACTAGTCCTTCATCTGCACTAACATCAAATCAAGGAGCCCCTGACAGATTGTGACCATCAACTGGTAATACAACATCCTCCTCATTAATCTACAAGTACAAAAAACCATAACAATCAGACCTAATTACATTAGCCCTTACCACCGATATGCTCCTCAAACCAAAAAAAAAAAAGAAAAAAATATATCACTACCTACTACAACTACAAGCAGCATACAAATAAAAATTACATTTTACAAAAAAAAAATAGAAAAAAATTAAACAAAAGCTCCCTGTCATTCGGAAGATGGAAAAATTAGCATCTTAAATATCATCCAAAAGCTAATCACAGCCTTTCAAAGACCACAAACTTCTGTCACTATTATACTACATAACATAAACAACTGAACAATATTTAAAAAAAAAAAAAAGAACTATTGCCAAGATTAATTTTCGGACAACCTATGTCAATAAAAAAAAACACTAACATTCAACCTACATTTATTACCTTAGCACTTGAAAATCCATATTGGTTTTGCCTACAAACCGTGCCTTCAAAATTCCACTTTGCACATATAAGCAATTGTTTAAAAACTTCAGTATCCTTCCCAAAATCAATCTTAGACTGCTGAAACTTTGCTTTGATGTCACTATAGTGACACAAGCTTCTAACAAACCAACATAGTAGAATTATAATCAACCAACACACAACCAATACAAGAAATCATATTATACTAAGCAGTACAAAAAAAAAAACAGCACCTGAATAGATGCTTGCTTTGGAACTCCAGCAGCAGAAAATATGATCAACCATTTACACTCAACACTTGGACACTATAAAAACAAGAAAAAGGAATTTATATGTATACACAGTTAAATACATTGCCAATACCAATACAACCCAGAAAAACACTAGAAATAGTAACGAAAAAAAAACCAAAATAAAAATCAATGATAAGATGCACCTAATTATTAAAAAAGTCAAGTTGTTTAACAATTGAAGCGGCTGTACTATTATACTGCACACCTATACTCGACAACTCAGGAACAGTCTCTTTCACAAATTCTGGCCGCTTCTGCACCATATTATTACCAACTACAGCTGAACCAACACGTTGCCGACTTGTAATAATATCAATCACATTGACTTCCTAGAAATGTGCACCAATACCAATAAACACACCTCAAACATAACAGGAGGGAAAAACCCAAAAAAAAATACTTAAACACCTCTAGTGCCTGATCTTCCCACTGCGAATCAGATGAAATAACAATCGGAGATGCTTTACTTGACGATGGAACAAAATGATGCTGGTACAAATCTATAAGTCTAGCCTCAACCTTTAGCGAGAATGGACTAGCCCTATTATCAGCCCAATTATACCGTTTGCCCGCCTCAACTTTATGAATACTGAACCTTTATCCATTCCCTGTACCACTTGCTCTCGATGGGCATTATCATATGACCCATATGTGTAGGATTTAGTTACCTCATTGTCATTAGCATGCATCCTGATTACCTCCAACTACAAGAATGAAAATAACCAAAATAGAAAAAAAATTCCAAACAGAACAAAGTATAAAACAATACATAAACTATTTTACAAGCACCAAATCCAAACCTGTAGATGATTGAAGAAACCTTTTTCTAAGTTAATCTCTTCTTTCAGCTCAAGAACCTCAGATGACCAGTTCAACACTCATGGGTAACCATTACCAATTTTGGTGCAGCATATCCCTTGTAATTCTGGCAGCGTCTCATAAATCTAAACCTAGAAGGCAATGGAACCTCCCACCTTATAACTGATATAGGGCTAGAATACGATTTGTGAAACATCATAATCTATCCGTTAGTGAAAACAGATTTCAATTCTGAAAAAACCTTCCCATTCGATTTCTCGTTAACTCTCTCTTTGTGCCAAAAATCTCTACGCTCTTTCCTAATTACAATAAAACATATGGTAGCTATAATAGTTAGATATAACCAGACAAAATGAAATTAATCAACCCAACTTCCCTCACATTACAAGATCCCCAAAAAAAAAATCACCTAAATATGGCTACTATACAGTATGATACACCAAAAATAATAATAATAAACTTCTCATTTTTTCCCCAATTACAGCAGGAATTGGTTAAATCATTAATGATCCATCTTGTTAGAATTCACAATCACCACTAGTTATATCAACATCTCGAAGTGAAAGTGATGTATTATATTTTAATTAATCGCCACCTAAAAGCACTAATATTGTATGTATATACCTCTTTTTAGGTATTATGCAGCTAAATATTTCTGTTAAATAAGTTCTCTAATCATTAAAATTGCACCCAATACACAGAGAGAGGGAGAGAGTAGGATGTCAATATCTTGAATAATTACTCACAGAAACTACTATTATACTAATATACGACATACATCACCGAAATATTTGTATCTATATGAACAAATATACCTCGTAAAATATAGGAATCGGCTTAGAGATGCTTTTGATAATTCTTCTTCCAACTTTCATCACTGATTTTTTACTCTTTGCATCACCACTTGTATGCCTCACATTAATCATCCTGACACTTGAATTTGTTCGCAAATTGCTCAATATTGTCATGCCTATAACACTCAATGGAAGTGAGATCACTATGCAATCCACCAATTACTTGTACCTTTAACAGATTGAAAAACCCTACTGAAGCTAAACCTCTCTTAGACAATGAAAAAAAATGCTTTTAAACGCAGAATAAATAACAGACGATATTGTCAATACACTAAAATAAATTAATTTAAAAAAAAATGTTAAAGGATAATCATTCAAAAATTGTCAAGTAGTTAATTTATTCACGACACCCCTAAATGATTTTAGATTTGTGCGGTTACTGAAAAATATGAAATAAATGAGCAAATTAAAAAAAAAAGGAAAAATAAAGTAGGCAAAAAACTAGCAACTTGGTGTAAATCTGAAATTACTTAAAATTACTCGCAAATATCCCAAAAGTTTTAAAATGATGATACAGGGCCTAATTTCGTCTAAATCGATTATCATATAATGGGCTCGAATCTACCAAATGGGTTAATGAATCACCTCGAATCAATCATGGGTCAAGGGACAAAAAAGTTTTGCCTGAACGAACGAGACCTTGCTGCCAAACTGCTTCCAACAGTGCCAGATGTTTGCTGGGAAAACTGGCGCAGCGGTTGGGGATGGTAAAACAATCATAATTTACACCATTTCAAAACAATCACAAATCAAAATCTAGAATATTACAAGTTATAATCTATATCCCTAATTGGGATTCAAAGCTGATTTTTCCAAAATAATAATAATAATAATAATAATAACAATAATAAATTATAATTACATACTTGATACGAAACTTTAATACATAATTACAATACAAAGAACCAAGCCACAAATAATTGTAAATAAATCCAGTCAAATAAATCCAATCACCCATTCATATAAACATCTACAAATTCATAGCATCACTCAAATTTATAACCATGCAATTCCTATGATCTTGGTAAATCTGGTATCATATTAGAGATCTTGATACACATTGATGCCAATTATTGGAATACTAGTTTATAAAATAGCAAGAACTTCAAAAATTATGTTCTAGAAAATAGGATTGATCTGGACATCTAAAAGACATATGATTATTCATGAAAATCGCCTAAGAGAGGAGCATCATAAGATACTTCTAGTATATGATTATCCTCGTAATTGCTAATCTTGTAACTTTTCTTAACTTCTCACCCTTGGATCTTCTATGGTATTTTCCAAGGTCTTAGATCTCACTCACAAAGCCTTAGATCACATCGGCTAGTGTTCACTGTAGGAACTGCTATAAGAAACTAACTTAAAGATTGAACTTGAAAAGAAAAAAAAAATACTCCTCTTGCTATATTGCAGGGGCGTGGCCTCTCTCAGGAATGAGAGCGACCATCCACCCTTTCTAATATTTATAAGAGCCTTTGTGTTGGAGAGGAAGAAATTGAATTATGACTTTCCAACTCTTTCAAGTTAGTTCCTAAACTTTTTAGAATTTCCAGAAGGATCCAATCGGACTTCTATAATTGGACTCTCATTTATTAGATCTAGTTAAGTCGACTCGAACTGTCAGATTTAACGATTAATAATTCGTGCATTCTAGTATAGACGAATTATTGTAACTTATAATTACATAAATAATCACATAAGCTAATTATTATTTTTTTTTATCCACCACGGAAGCTAATTATTAAATTACTCTATAATTGATTGTCCTCTTAACTTATTAATCTATCAATTCCTCCATCCTACACGACGCTCTTCCGATCTTATGATCTGATAATTAATTAGGTATGTACTTGATCAAATCACTTAGTTGATTATACGCTTTACTTAATTCCAGTTATTATTGCTATGATTTCTATTTAGCAAGTCCACTAAATACTAATATTAGATTTCTAAAATCATACTTGTTTCATATAAGAATAATTGAATGGGCCACTTTACTCTTTTATCAAGAGCAATGAACTCCTCTTGCAGTGCGCATTCTACTAGTATATTTTCCTTTGATCTCCAACAAATAGAGAATATTGACCATATATTAATTAAGCCTCATAGATAGCACATCAAAGTTTCCAAGGATCACTTCATAACACAACTAACTCAAGACAGATTTAAAAAAAAAAAAATCATATGATAGTCATGAGAAACCTTAATTCTCGCGCACAACCATGCTATGGAATTAAGTTCATACAATGTCCACTCTAATATACTTAAAATGATATATATCGATGTCATTATTCACGACCTCCACCATTCACAACGATCAAGATATATCACCTACTCGATTGAGTTAGAGTAATAGACAAAAGAAGGACAAATGAACTTCTATTGAATAAAGTGCCAACCATTATTTTCAGTTCAAAACTAACTTTTTTGGGATGAAATATGAAATGTATCTTGTGTACTTTTCCAGAAGCACCTATATCTATATATTGTCTCATAATGCAACCAATGCCATTCATAATGATCTAATGCTAGATTATTATTACCTGTGTGTTGCACTTATAGATCCCAATTCAGCAGAACATGTTTTTCTCTAGAATTTGTTTAGCAAAAAATGTTTTTCTCTATAATTTAAGTGTATTTGTTGTTATCATGATTCCTCTATCTTAGGTTTTCTCTCAAATGTAAGATTAGGGTTTCCTTCCACCTCTGTGTGGCTCTATTTTTCTTGATTTTTCATCATTTTTTCCTTTCTTTAGACAACAAGTTTTAAGTTTTATTGTTTGCAACGTATGGATCTAGAGGAGGTTTGTAAGCTGTGTGAAAGATTGAAACTTGATGAGAAAGGCAACCTCCAAATGCATGTTTCAGATGTGGATTGTAAAGAAAGGAGGGTTATCCTCGAACTATGCCTAGTGGGATGAGTCATAGGAGCTAGGAACAAGGAGGCATTATTAGAAAGGGTATTGCGTAACGTTTGGCAAATTCCTCGCCAATTCAAGATCGAACCAAAAGGTGGCTTAAATACTTGTTTGTTTTAGTTGGCGACCGTTAAAGGGGTGCTTTCTGAAGGAGCCCTGGTTATTCAACAATCAGTTGATTTCTCTCCAAGTGCCTTCAGGAGTCGCTAGCATATTAGATATTGAGTTCAACTGAGTTCCCTTTTAGGTGCAAATAATCAATTTACCTCTCCTATGCATGACATAAAACATAGCGAGGAATGTTGGTGAAGCAATAGGAGTGGTCAAGGCTGTAGACAAGAAAAATGTGTTTCCTAGGGTTTGAGTTGTGGTGGGTATCAAAAAAGCACTCAAGCGCAGAGTGAAAATCTTTTTTACATCAATGGGAAAAGAGGTTATGCTTCTTTTGCAATATGAAAGGCTCCCTGACTATTGTTATCGTTGTGGAATAATTGTTCATAAATATAATGAATGCGAGGAATCTGACGGTAAGACTATGACAAGGGGGAGTATAAGTTCAGGGATTGGTTGAAGGCATCCCCTTTACTTTCAGACGGTAAGAGGGTTTCTTTAAAGAGCTATGCATGAGCGGATGGAGGGACGAGTAGGCAAATAAGACCCCAAAAGCAGATGGAAAAAAGAGCTAATAATACTAACCGGGGCACAACTTTAGACATGCAAGGGGTGATACCGCAAGCAGGGCTGACAGAAGTTGTGGTCTAAGAAGTGGATAAAGGGCCGAGCTTTTAGGTGAATAGGGAAAAGGGAGTAAAGGAGTCAAAAGGCTAAGGTAGTGGGGGAAAGAAGTGGAAGAAAAAATCTATAGCAAAGATTACTATAGGTGCCGGTGGTTCTATTCTAGCCACAGCTAAGAAAGCAAACAACCCTCTATGTAAACGGAAACTACCGGCATCACTGTTAGGTCCAATTAGAGGTGAAAATAGAGGTTGGATAGAGCTGGTTGGAGGGAAAACTAAGGTAGTAAACACATCAACCCAAACAGCGAGCCTGAATGCCAAGGCTGTCGTACGCAATGAGTTTCCTAGCTTGAAATGTACTGGCATCATTATGGAATTTAATCCGTGTTTATTCCCCTGGTCTAATCGTTTTGTCCGAGACTAGAATATCTAGAGAAAGGGCAAAGAATATTTGTATCGCTTTGGGGTATTCTTCAAATTTTGTGGTTGATAGTCGGGGAAGAAGTAGTGGTTTGATGCTTCTATGGAAAGAGGATTGGGATGTTCAAATTAATTCTTACTCCATGGGACATATTGACATATTGATCCGTGTTAACGATTCCTCTACATGGCATTTCATAGGCTTTTACGGCAATCTAGACACCGTTAAGAGAGATGAATCATGGGAATTTCTAAGAAGATTGCACCGCAATGGAAATTGGCCATGGGCATGTTGTGAGGACTTTAATGAAACCCTTTTTACGCATGGGCAAATGGGTAGTGATTCTAGGCCATTTATTCACATGGATAAGTTTAGGAAGGTGGTTGTGGATTCTGAGCTGAATGATATAGGGTATAGAGGTCCGACTATGATGTGGAACAATGGCAGAGGAAGGAGTGAGAATGTACAGGCCAGGTTGGACAGAGTTCTCTACAATGTAAGGTGGAGAGAGCTATTTCCCCATGTTGCTCTAGATAATTTACCATATGCTAGATCGGATCATCGACAGGTACTTCTTTCACTCATTGGAGAAGGCATTAGGAACAAAAGTAAATAGCAGTGACCTTATGTTTTTAGCCTTATTGGACAAGACAAGAGGAACACTGGGAGATTATGGCTGATTGTTCGGATTCATGGCCAATGATTCAGGCTTTTGAGCAGCCGTTTAAAGGTATTCAGCAGAAATTGAAAGGATGCACAACGGCTCTTCAATCTTGGAATAGTAGGAAGTTTAGGCAATGAAAGAAGCAAATCAGGCAACTGGAGAAAAGGCATGATAAACTCTTAAGTAAAAAAGATCTGGGAAATTTTATGGATGAAGTTAAAGAGCTAGAAGGGAAAATTGAATACCGATAGAGACTTGAAGAAAGCCATTGGAAACAAAGAGCAAGGGTAGACTGGTTAAAAGATGGAGATAAAAACATAGCTTTCTTTCATGCTAGGGCTACGGGACGGAAACACAAAAATACCATCAATAAATTGAAGGATGAGGTTGGCAATTGGATTGAGGAAGATAAGGCACTAATTGGTCACATAGAGGATTATTATACTGAACTTTTCACCAGCTCGATGCCTTCATAGAAGGTGCTCATAGAGGGTATTCAGAGCATGGAAAAGCTTCTTTCAACAAATGATATTCAATCTCTCATGGGCCCTTTCACGGAAGATGATATGGCAGAAGCTCTCTTTGGCATGGGACCTTGCAAAGCAGGGGGGATTGATAGATTCCATGCTATATTTTATCAGACCTATTGGAAGGAGCTAAAAGGCCTTATATCTATTGTTATGTCCTTAACAGGTGTGCGTCGGTGAGATCTATTAATTGTACTTCAATTGTTTTAATCCCCCAAAAAAAAATCCCCCGAATGTATTACAGATTATAGGCCTATGTCTCTTTGTAAGGTAATTTATAAAATGATTTCAAAGTTTTTGGCAAATAGGCTTAAACAGAAACTCTCACGACTGATCTCTCGAAATAAAAGTGCCTTTGTACCTGGATGACTTATCATAGATAATGCTGTTGTGGCATTTGAATTTTTGCACTCCATAGGGAAGAAGAATAACAGTGACGAAGGTTTTCTGGCTCTCAAGCTTGATATGAGCAAGGCCTATGATCGGGTGGAATGGAGTTTTATCAGAGCTATTATGCAACACCTAGCATTTCTAGAGAATTGGGTTCACAAAGTCTATGATTGCATCTCAACAGCGAAGTACACCTTTAACAAAAGCTATCAAGGGAAAGTTATCCCATCCCGGGGGTTGAGATAGGAGTGCCCATTATCGCCTTATCTATTTATTCTTTGTGCAGAGACTTTTTCCTCTCTTTAGCAAAAGTAGAGGCAAGAGATGAGATTAGAGGGATGAGGTGTTCAAGAAGAGGTCCGAGTAGTAGCCACTTATATTTTGCAAACAATTCCATCCTCTTTACTCGGCTCGAGGGAGTGACGTTAATTGCATTCTGAAAATATTAGATATATATGGGAAATCGTCGGGAAAGAGAGTTAATATGGATAAACCTACTATTAATTTTTCCCCTAATGTGAGCAATGAAGTTAGGGTCAAAATCAGTGGAATTTTGGGGATTGATACTATCAAAAAGCATGATAGGTGTAACGCCCTGAATTCTGAGCACTCGGGACGTTAACGTAATTTTCTTTCTTTTTAAAAATAAATGAATTAAAAGCGGTTAAATATGCGGAAAATAATCCTGGAAATAATATCCTGAAACCAAAGAATTTATTGTTGTAAGGAACTTAAAATATTCTGGAACAAGTAAAAATGTTTAATTCATTACAAAATAAATCTCTAAATTTATTGCCACAACCGCTCAATGCCTTTCCTCTGATTCTTAACCTGCAAAATGTTGTAATTTGAAAGGGTGAGTATTTCATAGAAATACTTAGTAGTCTCAGGGCAAATTAATTAACTTATACCATAAATACACATATAAACATGCAATTATATGAATATCTCGGAAAACTTCTTTACTCAGAAACAAGGATCGTATGTAAATGCAGGTTTTCGATTCTCGTCTCATGCTATAAAGTATATAAATACTAGCGCATAGTAATCAAATATTGCATGCATATCATAAATATTCACGTCTCGTCTTAAACATAAAGCAAATAAGCTCATGTATAAAATGAACACATAAATCACATAACATGCATACTGATAGCACAGATCAATTAATATTGTGCATACTTTGAAAATAACTTTTTGTAGAAAAAATGAGACTACCTTAAACTTGTGAGCTGGGCAACTTTTGTAAAAATCTTACTCACTTATAAATCTTCACGCCTCGTCTAGTCAAAATAAAATCAATTATTTTAATATAAAAGAAATAATACTTTGTGAAAAAGGGAATAAACTTTAAAGACTAAATTGAAACTCTAGAATAGTTTAGGGCTGGGATTAAAAAGGCAGATTCTACACTTTAGAGTGGAAATCTGCAAAGCAGAAAGTTGAAAGCCCACTTTAACTGAACCTGAACCTTTATGACTTGATAAACTATTTTGGAAACTTGAGGGATTGATTTGTGAATCTCTAAAACTTGGGGACCCGGGTGTTAAATAAATTTTTATTAAAATTCCCAAATCCCACCCCAAATCGGCAGACCCAAAATTGAGACAAGGGAACAGAGAGTTGAGGTCGAGTTGGGTTCGGTCGAAGGGGTAGCGCGAAGGCGAGGGACGCGTCTGAGATTCACATTGGCGAAGGAGTTGTGGCTCGAGATTTGGGTCGCGGGTGTGGGGGTGATAGGGGGCCGCGGGTGTAAGGCTCACGGGACATGGGAGGTCACGACTCAGGGGAGCAAGAGGGAGTAGCAATGGCTGGGTTTGGCCAGGAGTTGGTTCGAAGAATAGGTAACGTGGGTCGAAGGGCTCGCGTGGGAGAGGGAGTAGTGTGGGGGTTGAGGCTCGGGTAAGAGGGGTCGCGGCGGTAGTGTGGCGTGAGTGGCTGTGGGTGTTGCCAAGAGAGAATGGAGATGGACTGGTGGTGATGGTGCCGTATGTTTGAGGGGTAGGTGAAGAGAGGCAATGCCTTGGATGCGAAATTGGTGTCGCAACTCAGGGACCGAGAGGGAGTTGCGGTGGTGAGGCTCGGGCGACAGTGGCATCGCGGTGGCACAGAAATTTTTCCAGCATGGCTGCTGCCAACCGCGCCAGTGGTGAAGTGGTAGTGATGCCGGTGGTGATGGCCGGCGATGCTGTGTGCATATTGGCCGTGTGTATGTGTAGAAGTGAATATTTGTGATATGTGAACTGCCTTATTGGTGTAAGTGTGTGTAGTGGATGTGTATGTATTAAGAAGCAAAACAAGCAGTGGACGAGAGGGAACAACGTACCAGTGCTTGACTCAAAGAATGGAACTAAATTCTGGCTGAAAATTTGTGTGAAAGATGTGTGCTTAAGGGACGATTGTATAGGCTTGGAGTTAGTGTTCTATTCTAACTTGGTTGTTGAATGGGAGTAGGATAAAATTTGGGTTTCCTTTTGTGAATTGAAATTGTGTTTGACGTGGGAGAGTTCTAAAATTTGATGTCCTGGAAACATTTAATCAAATTATATATATGTATATATGTAAAATTTGGATATAAAATTTGGAATTTGTTTGGATTTAAAATAGAATAAAATGGTTTATAATAAATTTAATTAAGTTCCTGAAGTATGACTGGCTAGACGAGCGTGAACTTAAACGAACTTTAAAATGGGTGAGAGTATAGCGACGCGTAGTTATTTAATAAAATTTATTTTCTAAAAAAAACTTCGGGTCGCTACAATAGGTATTTGGGACTGCTGTCCATGATGGGATGACAAAAAGGGCTGAATTTCGGGATGATAAAAGAAAGGATTTGGAAGAAAGTCCGGAGTTGAAAAAGAAATTACTTCTCAAGTGTGGATAGAGAAACCATGATCAGAGCAGTTCTCCGATCTGTTCCAACTAATTTAATGACTTTTTTCTGATTCCCTGTAGCATTATGCAATGAAGTTAGAAGCATCATTACAAAATTTTGGTTGGGAAAATTGGATGGCAAGAGAAAAATGGGTTGGATTAATTGGTTGGCCTTATAGGAGTGCTTAGATTTAGAAATCTTCAAGTATTTAATCAGTGTTTGGTTGCCAAGCAGATCTAGTGTCTCATGCAATAGACAAACTCTGTTGCCACTAAGGTGCTTAAGGCAAAATACTACCCAAATACAGACGTTCTCTATGCCTAAGTGAAATAGGGAAGCTCCTATATTTGGCAGAGCATGATATGGGGACGTGAAGTAATCAAACGCGGCATGAGATGGAGAGTGGGGAATGGCAGTAACATCAGTATATAGGACGATGCCTGGTTTCTAGGTGCCAACTCTTTACAATCCATTACCCCCAATAAGAAGAAATAAGCACGGTAAGGAATTGATTACAGCAATGGGTGTATGGAACTCTTTGAAACTTCAAGCATTCTTTTGGCCAATAGATGTCCAGCGCATAATACAAATTCCGATTGGCAAAGGAAACTATTAAGATAGGTTGATTTGCATCCGTAAGAAGTGGTTATCATATAATGATGGAAAATCAGTGCCAAGAGGAGGAGGGAGGCAGTGGGAGTCATGATAAATGGTGGAACAAGCTGTGGCATATTAAAATACCTCCGCAAGCTCGTCACTTTGTATGGTGGCTCATACGCCATGCAATCTCAACAAATGCAAATCTTATAAGACACCACATCGAAGCTAGGAACTGTTGTCCACGATGTTAAGGGTACTGGGAGTCGGATGCACATACTTTCTTTCAATATAGCTAGGTGAACCGCTTATGGAAGGGTTAGAGGAGGAAATTGTTGAAGGAAGACATATAGATTTGGGGAATCTTCTAAGATCCGTTGTTGCCTCATGCTCCAAAGAGGGCTTAAGGCTAATTTGCATGACTTTTTGGAGAGAGACAGCAATTCTTATCACTTTTTTGCCTCATGGATCAAGGCGAGATACGGCCACCTATGTGGCAGCAAAAGTCTGGCTTAATAGAGGGTTTAATTCTTCAGATGAATGCCGCCATTAGAGAAGAAGAGGATATGATCGTCTTAAGAAGAGTGGTACGTGACGGTGAAGGAGTGTTGCATGCATCATTTGCAATCAGTTGCAAAGGGCGGTTCACTGTAGAAGTGGCTGAAGTAATGGTAATTCGTGAGGGGCTTCTTTTTGCAACTAACTATGGCTTGATTGAGGCAAAAGTGGAGACTGATGCAGCTTAAGTAGTGACACGCCCCACTTCCAGTACTTCTAACTTACTAGAAGTGTGATGTGCGCCGATGATAAATTCCAACTAGAAGCTAGAATTTACCGTTAAGGCTCATAAATATACTACTTATTCTAGAAAAATTTCGTCAGCATTTCCTCTAATTTATAAACAAACCAACCTGCATAATGTCCAACATGAACCCAGATACACTTCACAATGTAATAATTTCCCAACGCCAACATATCAACATTTCCAAAACTAATAATTTTTCATTATAAGCAACCTCACTTCATAGATCAAGCCTACCAATACGTCACAACTTAAGAATCAAAACTTTTCTATATATAACACTTCACTTGTGAATAGATACACTAAAATCAAGTAGAACTCATAACAGATACCCCAATGCATGCTAATAAACTGAACATGTCCATGTATATAAATCATAATACTCCAAACCCTATAACAATTTTATTTCATTAGATGGTGGCTCAATTCTGGAAATAGTAGGCTCGATCCGGATGTGTTGCCCAAACTCCAATTGCCACCTACTGAGAAAATTATTTTGAAAACATATGAGCTAACTAGCCCAGTGAGTAGAGTTTTGTCAATAAACATGCTTTAGAAAAATCGAAATATAACTTTTGCAACATCTTCAATAATATGTTCAAGCTCATTCTGGAATTTCATGACTTTAAATGTAAAGCATAATATTATCATTTATAGGATCATCACGTGTGAGAAAACATCATGAACATCATTTCATTCAATAATCATTATAAAATTCATCAACTTAAATTCATCTCACATCGAAATATTTATAGAATCCTTGTCATACTTATAAGCATCATGAAAATCATTTCTTTTCAAAATCATCATAGAAGTTTTCCCAAAAAGTACCCAACATATCATGATCATAATATCAAGTCATACACACGTAGAAGGTCAGTTTGTGCCATAAGTACCTTATGACCCCTTCACCCTAGGCGGCACAATAACAGCTTGAGCCATAGCTAGCACATAGGCCCCTTTGCCTGGGCGGCATTCATTTGGTCAGCTTGAGCCATATAGGCCCCTTCGTCCATAGGCGGCATATCATAACATTGGATACAAATTTGGGGGGTTTTCATGCATCATAAATCATATTTCAAATAGAACATTTCTCCGAAAAGCATGAAGCATCATTTCATAAAAGTACGTCATCATAAAACATTTCAAGTTCTTATGAAATAAGATCGTCATCATAAAACATTCCAAGTCCATGTGAATTCAAGTATAATTCAACTTTCATTTAGAAGAAATAAAGAAGAGGAAGATCTCCACTCACCGGCTAAGTGGCATACTTTCGTGTTTCATTTCCTTTTAATCTTTATCATTTCCTATAACATTAGATAAAAGTTCTACTTAACATCTA
>CAVNYN010240561.1:0-10929 GCA_963692815.1 Nyctanthes arbor-tristis | reverse complement strand
CGATCTTGAACACCTACAAAACATCTAGTTTGCAGGGAAAAAATACCTTTTCCTACAAATTTCATTTTGTATGCGGAAAAACTTATGTATGGAAAGTACAAACACTACGAGATATTTATTTGCAGGGAAAAGAAATATTTGCCTACACAGAAACTTTGTATGCCGAAAAACTTTTGTAGGAAAATATAAACCCCCACAAAATATCTATTTTGTGGGGGAAAAAAGCCTTTGCCTACAAATTTTATTTTGTATGCAGAGAAACGTTTGTAGGGAAAGTACAAACACCACGAGGTATTTATTTGTAGGGAAAAGAAACCTTTGCCTACACAGTAACTTTGTATGCGGAAAAAAATTTGTAGGGAAAATATGAATCTCCACAAAATATCTATTTTGTGGGGGAAAAAAACTTTTGCCTATAAATTTCATTTTGTATGCGGGAAATTTGTCGTATTAGTATAAAATTCTTGTAGTGTCTTACTTTAGCCCATCCAGCAGGTAATAGTTACACCATTGCCTACACTCTTTCCCTACACACGCTCTTCCGATCTCCAAGGGGTTTCCTTACCCACTGCTAGCAAACTTTCATCCGAGAAGGCCTCTTTTAATGGTATGCCATTTTCTTCCCGGACTACCCGACTAAGGTGATATACTACAACATTCTCTACTCCTATTTTATCCTTGATCTCCAAATCAAATTCTTGGAGGAGAAGAATCCACCTTATGAGCCTGGGTTTCACCTCTTTCTTTACTAGAAGGTGCTTCAAAGCTGCATGATCAGTGAAACCAATTACTTTAGTTCCTAGCAAATATGACCGAAATTTTTCTAAAGTAAAAACAATTGATAAAAGTTCTTTTCTGTCGTAGTATAGTTGGCTTGTGCAGCGTTCAAAGTCCTTGAGGCATAGTAAATCACATGAGCTACCTTCCAGACCCGTTGGCCTAGAACTACCCCTACAGTATAATCACTGGCATCACACATTATTTCAAATAGGAGGCTCCAATCCGGGGGTTGAATTTTTGGGAGAGATGTGAGCAACACTTTTAATTTATTGAATGCCCCCTTGCATTTGCTCATCAAACTCAAAGGCCAAATCCTTTTGTAACGAGCTACACAAAGGTGAAGCTATCTTTGAAAAATCTTTGATAGATCGGAAGAGCACACGTACCTACGGTAAAATCCTGCACATGTCCAAGGAAAGATCGAAAATCCCGCACACTGGCGGGGGGTAAGGTAAAGCAGAAATTAAATCTAGTGTGCTCTTCCGATCTCTTAGATTTATCAACTTCAATTCCGTTAATTGATACAACATGGCCTAAGACTATACCTTGTACCACCATGAAGTGACATTTTTCCCAATTAAGAACCAGGTTAGTCTCAATGCATCTTTTCAAAATCAGAATTAAATTGTCCAGACAATTATCAAATGAATTACCCCAAACGCGAAAATCATCCATGAAAATCTCAATGATATTGTCTATATATTCAGAAAAAATACTCATCATACACTTTTGTAAGGTAGTAGGGGCATTACACAATCCAAAAGGCATTCGACGATATGCAAACGTACCGAATGGACAAGTGAAAGTGGTTTTCTCCTAATCTTGAGGTGCTATGGCAATCTGAAAATAACCTGAAATGCCATCTAAAAAGCAATAATGAAAATGTCCAGCTAACTTTTCAAGCATTTGATCAATAAAAAGAAGGGGGAAGTGGTCCTTTTGGGTTCCAAAATTTATTTTTCTATAATCAATACATACCTGTCACCCGGTTTGCAACCGTGTGGGAACCAACTCACATTCCTGATTTTCCATAACTGTCACACCTGATTTCTTTGGCACAATCTGAACCGGGCTTACCCACTTACTGTCAGATATAGGGTAAATCACCCCAACCTCTAAGAGCTTCAGGATCTCTTTTTTCGCGACTTCCATCATTGGGGGATTTAATCTTCTTTGAGCCTAGCTTGTTGGTTTGACATCATCTTCAAGCAATATTCGGGGCATACAGATGGAAGGGTTTATTCGTTTTATGTCAGCTATGGTCCAACCTATTGCTTTTTTATAGTCTCTCAAGACATGTACTAGTTTATCTTCTTGCTTCGGTGTTAATTTGGATGATATGATCACTGGAAGTGTGTCTTTTTCTCTGAGATAGACATATTTCAGGTGACCCGACAATGGCTTTAATTCTAAAGTGGGGGCCTGCACAACAGAAGGTAGCAATCTATTAGTAGATTCTGGCGATTGAATAGTATGAATTGCACACCTTTTTGGCACCGGTTGTAAAGAATGTAGGGCCGCCACCGTCTCTTCTAATTCTTCCCTGAATGCCAACTATCTTTGTTCCCATCTCAAGATGCTCAGTTAGAGCTACTTCTAATTCATCCCTACAACTCAACTGAAAAGTTTCTTCCATAAAAGGATCAATAATATCGATTGCAAACACAGAACATGCATCTTCAGGGTGTTTTAAGGCGTCATAAATGTTAAATTGGATCACTTCCCCATCAAATTCCATAGTGAGTGTTCCCTTACGCACATATATCTTAGTTTGTGAAGTGTAAAGAAATGGTCGTTCCAATAAGATAGGTGTAGAGTTAGGGATGGACTCATCATTCATATCAAGTACATAAAAGTCAGAGGGAAAAACTGATCCATTTACTTGCACTAGCACATCCTCAACTACTCCATCTGGGTAAGCATTTGTCCTATCAGCTAGTTGAATGATGACATTTGTTTCCTTTAAATGATTTAGATTTAGAGAGGCATAGATGGAACGAGGCATGACATTAATGGATGCTCCTAAGTCTATCAAGGCTTTTTCAATTTTAGTGCCGCCTATTCTGTAAGGGATAGTAAACATACATGGGTCCTTGCATTTTGGGAGTAGTTTCTTTTGAAATACAGCTGACACTGTTTTCTCCATCTTGATCTTTTCATCCCCTCTTAGTCTCTGCTTGTTGGTGCAAAGGTCCTTGAGAAACTTGGTGTACCTTGGCACTTGTCTGATTGCATCCAATAATAGAATGTTCACTTCAACCTTCCTGAATGATCTTCCAAGATCTCCTTCTCCTTGTCTTCTTTCTTTGCTTTTGCTAACCTACTAGGAAAAGGAGAAAGAGTTGGTTGAACATTAATGGGGGAGTTAAGATTTACTTGTTGGCTTGATGCATCTGCTCATTCTTTTCCAATATCCTTCTCAATAGCATCTTCATTGACGATTGTAGGCTTTAGCTGTTTTGGACACTCAACATCTTTCATGTTCCTCAATGTCATTGCACTCACATTTTTGGGGTTCACTTCAGGTTGAGAAGGTAGTTTGGCCCCTAATTGAGCCTCCAAATGGTTTATGGCAATTGCCATCTTACTCATCTGATTTTCTAGGTTTTGGATGCTTGATTTGGTATCATTTTGAAATTGTAGAGTGTTAGATGCTAAGGTTTTAACCATATCTTCCAATAACATACCTGAATTTTGAGGTGGTGGTGGAGGCCTTGGTTGGAATTGCCTCAGTTGCGAGTTTGGGAATAAATTCTGGGGTGTATTTCCATAACTGAGGTTAGGGTGATCCCTCTATCCAGGATTGTATGTGTTGGAATAGGGATTACACTGCTTGTTCTGGAAGGGAGGAATTCCTACAGCCTTAACCTGTTCTGTTTGTTTTTCTTGTAGCAGGGGGCATGAATCAGTTGGATGGCCAACGGTAGAGAAAATTCCGCATGCTTTAACCTACTGTGCATTCCCTACAGCAAGTTGCCTCACAAGAGAGGTTAATTCAGACAGTTGATGTTCAATAGCAGATGTTTGTACCTCATTTACCCTTCTCACAGATGTGTCCTGACGGAAGCTAAATTGCTGAGAATTTTCTGCCATGTTGGTAATCAAGGTTCTTGCTACGTCAGAAGTCTTATCCACCAATGCTCCACCACTTTCTGCGTCAATCATACTCCGATCCATTGCAGATAATTCCTCATAGAAATACTGAATCAGGAGTTAATCGCTTATCTGATGATGTGGGCAACTAGCACAGAGCTTCTTGAAATGCTCCCAATACTCATAGAGGGGCTCTCTTTGTTGTTGTCTTATCCCACATATTTCTTTTCTAATGTTCGCAGCTTTGGAGGTAAGGAAATATTTTTCTAAGAATACCTCTTCATCTCGTTCCAAGTAGTGATGGTTGTAGACGGTAAATAGTAGAGACAATTTTTAGCTGCATCTTTCAATGAGAAGGAGAAAGCCCCTAGCTTGATTTGCTCTTCAGTCACACCTGGTGGTTTCATACTTGAGCACACCACATGAAATTCCGTGAGATGTTTGTGAGGGTCCTCACCTGCAAGCCATAAAAAGATGGCAATAATTGAATTAACCCTGATTTTAGTTCAAAAGTTACAGTTTTCGCTAATGCAGGGAAAGTAATGTAGAGAGGTTGTTGATTAAGGTTTGGAGCAGCCAATTACTTCAATGTTTGATTGTTGGCGGCCATTGCTTTAGTTGTGGACTTCTTTGCTTCCTTTCTCAGCCTGTGTAAAGTTCTCTCAGGTTCTAGATCAAAAATCAACGGAGATTGATCAGATAATCAGGTCTTAGTCATGCACAACTGATAAGTAGTAAGCAATCTATTTTAAAATAAATAAAAGTAAAAGTAAAAATTAAGAAAAAAATAAAACTAATTAACAGAATTACTTAATTCACCACACTGTTCCCCGGCAACGGCGCCAAAAACTTGATCGCTTGTTGAATGCACCAAAAAATACTTAATTTTCGTACTCGGGTTCAAACAAAATTGTAGTAGTGGAGTAAGGGGTCGAACCCACAGGGAATAGTGAATAAATCAAGTAACTAAATGTTAACTAGAGATTGGGGGCTTTTTGAGTTTGAATTGTTAATAAAAACTAAATCAAATGACAAGTAATAACACAACTAATAAATTGAGTAGAAAGATTAATGAGCAGAAACACCTAATTCTCAGTTCAGTTAAGTCTAGATAAGTAGTTCCTAAGCTTTCAAAACGTACTTCTAGCATGCAATTGAGATTTCTAACCCTAGGTATTGATATGATCCAATTACCTGAATTTTTCCTTAAAATGTAACTAATCCAAAGAAGTTCTTAAATTAGATTATTAGCCTTGGATAACTTAGAAAGAGTTCTCCATATTTAATGCAAAGCCAATTTGTAGAACGAGAAAAATAGGCTAGACTAACACACAAAAATCGCAAGCTTGCTTTGTAATGTTAGGTTGTGATATCCCTAGCAATTTAAAATCACTAGCTGCTACAAATGAATCAGGGAGAACAACATTAATGTGTTGAATACCTAACTCTAGCAATAGACAAATAGGTGCATCAGTCAGAGGGCCCTTTTGAAATAGAACACCGAATTATCATAAACTTGAATTATAGAATATCCCAACAATCTCAATTAACAATACTAGAAATAACATTAAAGAAAGAGCTAAAAGAAAACCAGATCTTTAGACATCAACGTCCCATCGAACTATTTTTAACGTAACACAACACATAACAAACACAAGTTTGGGGAAATTAAATACTCTAAAATAACACTTATCATTAGGTAACAAAATAAGGATTATGATATCTAGATTCTGGTGGGGAGTGCGTGGAAATGAAAGAAAGATGGCTTCGGTCAATTGGAATGATATGTGTTCGGCCAAGAGAAAGGAAGGAATGGGCTTTCGTGATCTGTATAAGTTCAACCAAAGCCTTGTGGTGAAGCAGGTTTGGAGGGTCTATCAAAACCCAGAGCCGCTTGCTTTTAGGATTCTAAAGAGCAAAAATTTCCCTCAATCTACTATCGTAGATGCAATGGGCAAAGTAGGGGGCTCTTATGTGTGGCGTAGCTTGATGTGGGGCAAGGAAACTATTTAAAAAGGATCATACTAGAGGGTTGGTATGGGGGAGAATATTAGAATTTGGAAGGATAGCTGGCTGCTGCATGGTTTAATGTTTTGGCCAATTACACCTAAGATGGATGGGCTTGACCGAGTGAATGAATTGATGGCCGAGGGTGAGGAATGGAAAAGTGAAGTGATTGAGACTACATGTTGGCCGGTGGATCAGAATAGCATCTATTCTATCCCAGTTGGGGGTAACAGATAGGGGGATAGTCTTATTTGGCATGGCACCAAAAATAGAGAATCTCCATATCTTGCCTTGGACCAAGCACTTTATATAGAGACTGTTGAAGGGTGCTATTCCCATAAATTATAACTTTGGGCGGAGGAGCATGACTTCAACAATTAAGTGCCCTGATGTAAAGCCTATGAGTCAGAGCTACACTTGTTCGTCCAGTGTGATTGGATATTGCGGCTATGGAAAGGGCTTAGTTGTCGGGAGTAGATCAAAGGTGCAGTGGTGCATAGAGGGGAGTTGAGGTTTGGAGAGTTTTTGTGGGGTTTGAAAACCGTAACTACTACTAGGGCTTTTGAAATCGTGTGCATGGGGGCATGGGTAATTTGGAAGGCAAGGAATCAAATGCTCCATGAAGGGAAGGATACAGTGGTCAAGTTTGCATGCGACTACACTATTATTCAATTGGATGCATATTAGAGAGTCTGCTGCTTTAAGCAACCTACTCAAGAAAGGAACCAGTTTTTGGCTGGCATGATATGGAAGAACAAGGCTGGATAAGTGAATGGTATGACCCTATCCACAGATGTGGTAGTTAGAGCGATCTGTGGCGGATGGATGGGGTTTGGAGAGGTGATCCGAGATAGGGTGGGAGTGATTCATGGTGCTTTTGCTTGTCGACAACGGGAGTTATGGATTCATTTATGGCCAGAGCTTTTGCCATTAGACTAGGCTTGGATTTTGTTTGTGACAAGGGATGGGAGATCGCACGGGTGTAGACAGATGCACTTAATGTTATATATGCTCTGGTTAGGGATGAACCATCTGCACCTGGGACGCCGATCATTGAAGATGTGCAAAGCTTATTCGTCGGAAACAGATGTGGTATGTGTTGTCATATTCCTTGAGATAGGAATGAGATAGCCTACAATTTGGCTTTTTATGCATGTACTTTGAGTTTTAATGCTTTCTGGACTGATTGTATTCTTCTTCTCATTTCACAATGGGTGAGAAGGGAGCTATTATCTAATGATTGAATAGAAAGCCTCCTTTCAAAAAAAAAATTGCTATAATGGGGATCATCAGTCTCATCATACCTAAAACCAACAATAGTTTATTTAAGAAATCATTGTAGAACAACCGCTCAAAAAAGAAATCATTGTAGAACAAGGATGGGTTAAAGCAAGTGTAAGATTGTTGATAGCGGGACTATGTTTTAGAATGTGTGTGTGTGTGTATTTATATATTGGGTTGTTTTCTTACAGAAATAAACACCTTAAGTAGCTGATATCCAAATGATTCCTTATCGTGTTTTTAAGTTTATCGAAATTTTATAGTCTTTTTTATGTATCATAATTTTAAGCTTTCTCGAACCCTCTGTCAGTTATTTTCTAATTCTTAGACCATCATTCAACTTTTTTACAAGTTTGAACTGTGTTTTAGATGCCTATTTTTTGTGTGTCAACATGGACTCGAAAACCTCGGAGACGCATATACTGCGCGACATAGACGACAAGTATGATAAATAGGTTGTTTATGGTGCGGGTTGTGCCCCGCTGGCATGTTCGTTCTAGGTGGAGACCAGAAGACGTCATTTCAGTGGACATGGTTATCCCCGATAAAGAAGTATGTTAGTGTAGTTTTTTTTCCTCCCATTACTGTTATTAAATTGTCGTGTACACTTCAAATATTTTTTGCTGTTTTTGTCATTTTTCCGCGAAATACATTAAAACATTTTTTGCTGCTTTTGTCTTTTTTTTTTTTTTCTAGGCCAAATACATCATCCTATGGTATATATCAATAGTTAATTTTTAGTGACTTAGTTAATTTTCAGTGATTTAAATGACATAGCTAGGGTTCAATATGGTTATGATATACATGGCCTTCTTGTAAATCAATTAATTAACGACCATGGCCCAAACGAAGAGGATTGCAGATGCAGTGGTTATCATTTGCAAAGGCACCAGCCAAATTCTATTGAAGAAAAAACCTTTTAACATTTTGGTTAGAGGGAGAAAGAATTGGAAACAAATACTGAGGATGCCACTAAGTAGGTGAATTGACTGGTTTGTGTGCCAATTATTGTGATATAGGTTGTGACTTTAATAAAATCCTTGAAAAATAATTCCTTTATCATATTGTAGGTTGCAAATGACAATGAGTCAGATTCTACAATAGAGACCCATAATAATGACCTCCATTAGACATCAAATTTTGTTTTCAATTTTCTTTGTTAAATGCACAAAATTACCAATGAAATGTATTTTAATTATTTCTACTCATTGTAAATTCCGATCTCCTATATGTGCTCATTATTCATATGACTTCTCTTGAATGAAATATCCATGCTTAATCAAATGTACATTAATGTATGTAGCGTAAGTTCATAAACATCATTTGACACGAATGGGCAGGAAACAATTAAAATACAAAATAAAGAAACCACTACATACTACTTGCAAAAGTACATAAACTCCACGTCGGTCGCATTTTTTTTTTTAGTTTCTTTAGGAAATCAAGTATGACAAGCGCAAACTAACATATGAAATTTCACTAGAGCTCTACCCGTGCAGTGCATAGATGGAAATCTAGCAATAATTTACACCGAAGTATTATGTTAGGATGAAGCACGTTTCCTGCTTTCATACTCAATTATTGTTTGCGTATTTGAAAATTGTCATTGGCCAATATAATTTTTTTGATTTTGATATGAAGAAATATTTAGACACGAAGAAATATTTAGACACGTTATATACAAAGACAAGTGGAAGATTAAAGATAATAATTGAATAAAAATGTTAAAGATACAATTACGATAAGAACCCTTGACTTTTGAGGTAGTTATGTTGTGGTGTACCCACTGAAATTTATAATGTCTATTATCTAACTAGATAGGATACTAGTCTCCAGTTCAACTGATATTTTCTTAATAGATAGACATCTCCATGTATTTATAGTTACCCACCCAACAATTCTAGGAGACATGAACAAGTGAATTACAGACGTTGCACGATTAAATTAAAATGACAACTAGACTAGAGACCGTCTAAATAAATAGCACTAGTCATGTGAATATGATTATCCTACATCTCTTTATATAAATCTCTGTGTCTGACACCATAACAATAAATAATAAATAGATAAATAGTTTGGAACTTGGAACCTCACTTTCTCAAGGTTGACGACGAAAGTCCAAAAGAGTAGAGATGTGAATTGAAGCCACCAACCCACAAACCCGTGAGACTTGCCCCTAATACTACTGAGCCGCAATACCTAATCGGGTTATAGGGACAAGTATAGGGCAACATTTTTTGCCCCGCCGTGGGTCTGGGTCAGCTTAGACTATGGACCCATGACTCGTCAAGAAATAAATTTTTTTTAATAATTTTAGTTCAAAAAATTTGTGGGAGACCACTTGGAAGATAGTAGACCACGTGGGTCTTGGCTAATTCTAAATAATTTATGAAAATTCAGAGAACCATCAAACAATTGAACAATAAAAAAAGTCTTGGCGTCTCCATTGTTCTTTTCAATTTCTACGTTGTAAGGTAAAATTGTGGAGGTTTCAATTCTTTATGGTATTCAATTCAACGTTTTTTTAGTTCTACGTACCATAGTTTTCAGGTATTTAATTCATCTTCCATTTTGCACTCATCAATTGATAATGCATTGGGCATAGTATTGATTAAAAGGGCGGAAATTCTTGGCTCCTTTCATGGGTCATGGTGGTGCCCACCCTTCCCCATGAATCCGTGGGTTTGGGGCCGATCTAGGGCAACCTTAAGACTCGTGGGGCAGGTCCAGGCATGGCCAACCCGTTCTGAACCGCCCCAATACGATTCCTACACAGTACACTATAATTAATTATCTCTTACAAATTTAACTGGACTTTACCCAAATTTTCCAACATTAAGAAATTTAAAAAAATAAAAAGCTACTTTTTGAAGGCTCTAGAATGCTTCAAGTTTTATATACAAGTTATACAATGCTTTGCACTTTGCAGATATTAAAAAATATCTTTTCTATGATTTTGATCAAGTACTAGAAGCCTCATTACAGCACCAAAGAAATAGTGTAACACCATACCAATCAGCCTGATATGGCTTGGGAGGTGGTTATGTGCTCACACCAGTGCCTAATTCCAAGAAACCTACTAGGTTTTTGTTACCTTAACTAGTTAATAAACCCCCTCTCCTCAGTCCTTGCAGAGATAAGCCATGTATATTGATTCAGAGAATGAATGTGGAGAGACCAGACTCGATGAAAAAAAGAATGCTATATATATTTTCGAATGAATTTTAGTTTACACGTACATTTTTCACAAATTACTTTTATTTGAAGCCTCCATACTGTTGTTGAATAGTTCCTCGCCATCCTCTACCAGATCAAAGTGTTGGCGGGAATCAAGACTGTGATAACACCAAAAAGCACAAAATTTAATGGAATCCAAAGTTAGTAAATTTTTTTTTAGGGTCTCTTAAGAAGTTAAAAAGTAATTTTTCTTCTCATTTAAAGCTAATCCAAACATGCATTCTAGTGACTAATTTCGTATGAGAAGAAGAACCTATATTACCTGCAGTTTTTTGGAACCCTCCATGACGAATCTGATGATTTCAAGCTAGGTGGCAAAGACATGTATAATTTCCAATCTTCTAGCAAAATTCTAAGGTCATGAAGTTTGCTATTCAATCCATAACAGCAATTTGCATGCATTGTACATACTTGATTGAAGTCTTCACTTGGTTCACAAAACCCACCAAAGTAAGCTGTGTCCAAGAATCTCATTTTCAATCCAATTTCTCTAATAAATGAATCATTCTTGATTTTGTTTAGAACATCCTG
>CAVNYN010240554.1:0-25369 GCA_963692815.1 Nyctanthes arbor-tristis | reverse complement strand
AAAAACAAAAAAAAAAAAAAAAAAAAAAAAAAAAAATCCAAATAGAAAAACTTAAGGAAACAGCCAAAGTGGGGAAAAAAATCTAGGGTGAATTCTTAAAGATGTGGCTAAATCTGGCTCCCTTGATCCCTTCTCATGACAAAATTCATTGCACCAAAAATGGTCCATACATCGCACATGTAGAAATTATTATTTGTAAGTGTGTGTATATGTGTGTGTATATACACACACATAAAAGACTTCGTTAGTCTCGACACCCCAGCTAGTATCGCATACTCAATTCATTCGACTCAATATGTTTCCTTAGTTACTTTATTACAAGATCAAATATAATTTCATCTTTTTCAAGTAAATGTTGTAACAAATTTTATAAATACCGCCTATGGAATCTTTTAGCACCAGCGAAAAGATCGGAAGAGTTGGTTTCATATCACCTCTTGGTCACCTCTAAATGAATTAATAAGAAAATAATTGACCCCTCTACAAAAGTGTGCATCCACGTTAGTGGAGGGCATTATAAGGTGCTATTTAACTGATGTTATAACGAAACTCAATACTTTTTAAATAACTTTCAGCACAAGCCAACAGAACAAAGACCAGTTTTAATATAGAGATATCTAATTTTATTCACTTGAACATGACTTCACATAATGAGTTCATGAATCTATATATGCAAATAAGTAGAAGAGAAGATATCAAATAGGCTGGGAGTCTTTGGGTAAAAAAAAAAAAAAAAGAAAGGGACGGAAATGGTAGAACACACGCGATTGCCTATTATTGTGGTATACAATTATACACATATAACTAGATATTGAACATGGTTAGTCGAGGATCCTAGAAGATTTGCTCCGATGGAAGTATTGTTTGTTGAAAACGTGGGCGTAAAAATCGACTCAAAATGGGGCCAACACATTATCTTTGGACAGGTCATCCAGCTAAGCACTGTTCAATCCCAAGCTGACAGTTGCCTTACTTCCAACTACTAATACCTTCTTCTTCTTTTTCAGTAATTTACCCTTCCCCTTTCTATCTATTCTTCACACACATTACACACGCAGTTTCCGCCCCTTGGGCTTTTTAACTTCCTTCAAATCTTTTCTTATTTATAAATATATAATTCATCTGCTGCTATAATTGAATTTGATTACTAAGGGAAGATACAGCTCTGTTTTCCCAAGTCATATGGCAGAGGAGGAAGCCAAGAAAGTGGAGCCTGAGGCCTGCTCGGAGCCAGCTCCGGCAGCCGAAGCCCCCAAAGACGTGGCAGAGGAGAAAGCCGTAATTCCGCCGCCCCATCCACCCAGTCAAGAAAAACCTGATGAATCCAAATCACTTGCCCTGGTTGAAAGTATTCTACTCACCCCCTTTCCAGTTTCTTTATTTGGCTATTTTTATGTGATTTTGGGATCTGTTATTTGTTTATCGTATGCACTATTATAAAAAGGTCGACCAGGAGTGATGATAGAATTCTATAAGAATATCTTGGATCCGTTTAGAGAATTTTGGTAGAGGATTTGTGATCAATCTTTGGAGTTGATTATTTTTAGTTTAGTGCTTTCAAGTTGTTGATCATGGTATGGAAGTGTAGAGTTTTCCTAAGCAAATTCACCCTTTTTCATTTGTCTTTTCCTAATTTTTGTTTTTTTCTAGATTTCCTTTCCTTCTAATCCAATTTTCTAAGGAAAAAGATCTGCTTTTTTCAATTGTCTGTCCCCAAAAAGGCGCGCACATGTAAGTCTAAATAGTTATTAAAGGAAAAGCTACGCAAGTAAAAAGAGACACCCAAATTCTTTTCCTGCTTGAGAGAAAAAAAAATAATAAAATCTGTAGCCAATTAGCATCAAGTTTACTATTTGTTCTTTACTAATTGTTGGATCCTTCCGTGGCATGGAATAAGAACCGGAACCTGCTTGGGAGAAAAAATCTGAGGGCTCTATTGATAGAGGTAATCAGTATTGTTATCTGTTAATTCTGTTTTCAAGAAAATTCATAAGTAAATAAAGGGAGGAAAACTTTAACCGCTTATATATATATATATATATATATATCTTCAGATGCGGTACTTGCACGTGTAGCAACAGAGAAGAGGCTGTCGTTAATCAAAGCGTGGGAAGAAAGTGAGAAATCAAAAGCTGAAAACAAGTATGCTTCTTTGACACTCTGATCTTTCATCTATGAAATTGGATATTAGTTTTCAAAATTTTCACATCAGAAACGTTATTCAAAAAGTAATATATGATTGTCTGTCTATCTTCACAATCATCTTCTTCCTTCTGTCATCTTCCATTCCAATCTTCTTCCTTCTCCTCTTCCTGCATTGCGATCTTACAGTTGAAATTCACTGCACATTATTATACTAGTAATAATTATTTCAAAACAATTTCGTACTTATAGTAACCCTGCTAGGTTTTTGACCATTTTCATGTGATTGAAGTTTCTGAAAATTTTCGTGCTAGTGGAAATTTTAGACCATCCTTGTATATTTGGATTCTTTCTAGATGGCTTTGGGCTTGTGGGATTGTTGATGCAGTTTGCAGTTCACTAATTTAAGCCGAAATTATTTTCAGAACTCAGAAAAAGATATCTGCAGTTGCTGCTTGGGAGAACAGCAAGAAAGCAAGTCTAGAGGCTGAGCTTAAAAAGATGGAGGTAATAAGCCATTCCCCTTAGTATTTTCTTCTCCTATGATAAATATATATTAATTTTTTCCCCTTTTTCCCCCCTATGATAATCTATAATAGAGTACTGTGTACTCTGCAAGCATCATTTTATTATAGTATGTATTCTGTGAGATACAAGGAAACCTCTATTTCAAACTTATAAGGAAAATTCTATGTAGGAGGACCTCGAGAAAAAGAAAGCAGAGTACATTGAGAAAATGAAAAACAAAATTGCTCTCATCCACAAGGAAGCCGAAGAAAAGAGAGCAATCATTGAAGCCAAACGCGGGGAAGATCTTCTCAAGGCAGAGGAAATGGCGGCAAAATATCGTGCCACCGGATCTGCTCCAAAGAAACTCCTAGGGTGTTTCTGAAGTTGAAATTATCTCGTATTGATACTTCAAGTTTGTGTTGCATGTGTAAATTATTGGATTTGGGATATATATTTATAAATTATTGCTTAAATGTAATTGTTTGTAGAATTGATATAATTGTTCATCATGTGTGTTAAACAGTGATGTAATTACTGTTTGTCATCCCCTGTATTTTTACTGAAATTATATTTTCAGACTCCTAAAAAAGCATCTAATTATGCACAAAAGAGTTCTTTTATTTACTCAGATTCTTGGAAGAACTGGCCAAACTCAAAATCAACACTGCAATTTGTACCCAAGTCAAAATACATAGGCGATTGCTTCAATCGGCAGACGATGACTCGAGGACATCTGAAGCTGTGTTGTGGCCGAACACCAGGACAGAGTCAGCCCGGTGTTCTGGCTCGCGGTGGTTTCGGCTGCGATGCGAGAGAACGCGCCTATGACCCAATTTGGTTTCTATCTTGCAGATCTGGCAGCCCACCAGACCACTGGTGTGTAACCCTGGAATTAATGATTTTTGTTGGTCATCTGGCCATGCGCATCTGGGTGGAAGCAGATCCCCCCATGGTTCATTTTGGGTCTATTTTTCTTTTGTTTGGGGTCTGTTAATTGGTCCCTCTGGTTGGAATGTGATTCACAGCGTGATGAGACTTCGATTTGCCTTTGTTTCTGGTCATCTGTCGAGCGGTGATACAGCGACAGCCTTCCATGTTAGTTCCGGCTGGGCAGTCGCAAGCGTTGGCGCAAGGAGAGTCATGGAATTATTTGGACCCAATCCGGCAGACTTAACCTATGTCGAAGAGGATAACCATATTGTCTTTTTAATTGGCTCGAAATTTGATATTGTACTCATGAAGTTGTTCACTGAGTTCGACTATGGCTCCTGCGACTTTTCCCTTATGCAGGTAATTAGGTCGCCTACAAGGTCGAATATTTTGTATGCTTGTGTATACTGAAATGAAATTTCTTTTGCTTTCAAAAAAAAAAAATATACATAGGCGATGACTAAGCGAAAACGAGCACTAAAACAAGAAAATGCAGTTTCCTAAACTGCACCATATGATTGACAACACATGCTTTTCGACATTTTCAAAATTAAACAAACATTGAATAGTGATGAAAGAAATGTGTTGACAATTCAATCTCCAGAAAATATGGCATTCCTTTTCAAGTGTAGCAGCAGCCTTTTGCAGCAATCCTAGCGTTATTCTTTGCTCTTATTGGCATGAGAATTCTCAGCCTCCATTTGTAAGGGCACAGGGAAAACTGGATTCTCCCGAACATAAAAGTTGAAGCCATAACTCGTGGTAAGCAACCTACAATATCATAAAGAAAAATGTATTAGTTCCCATCTATACAGAACACAACAAGAAATACAATAATATATTTCCACTCCAACTATCATATTATTATCTATTTTATCTTTCTCAACCAAACACACAAATTTGGCACCAATATCACAATACGAAAAGGTTGGTTCTCAGTCCAGTATCATAAATAGAGGTAGATGAGAAGATAATATAGTTCAGAATAATTGAATAACTTGCTGAAAGATACTTGAACAAATAAAAGATGACTAGAATTTAATCATCCAAGACTCCTCCCACACTATAATAACACCAATAGAGTATGAAACATTTACATTATATGCACGGCGAGAGCAGTGATTTAACTAATGGTAGAAATACTATATAAATCTTAAATGTCCCTTAAAATCACATTTCAAGCATAACTGGTGTATCTGTTCATCAAGAAATGGGAACCTTTACAAGCAAGAATGTACTCGAGCCTCAGAGATCGAAAGCATCAATGCCCACAAACAATTTAAAAATCATACCACGTTTCAACTCCCAATGACAACTGACAACAAAAAAATAATAATAAAAAGTTAAAGAACAGAGGAGAAAAAACCGGACCAAGTGTCATCATTAGTAGTCGAACCATATATAAATGAACTGGATTACATAGTTATTACCAGTAAAAGGTTTGCACTTGACGCAGGGGTCGAGTTGATTACACCAGCAGAGGCGGCACAACTTCCCAAACACAGCCGGGATTCCCCTGGTTCCCCACCCCAAATTTAATCACAAGCCAACTTAAAATCGCACCCTCCCCTGGTGACCACAGCCTTCACGTTCTTCTTCCCTTCCTTCCGTCGTCACCACAACCACCACTACTCCCGCTCTTCTCCTCTGCTCTCCACCGAGATAACATCAGCAGTTGCTACCATCCAAAGCTGGACAGCTTAGTTGCTTGAACTTGCTTGCCTATGCATGGAAATTCACACCTTTGATCATGCTATAATAATTTTTTATTAAAGTTCAAAAGGAAATCTCGACATGTCACTAATTGTGTCCTACTGTTCTAAAGGTACAATCACAGCTCGCTTCCGAGGTGTAAAATAAGAAAGATTTTCACCTGTTCTTGGATTAGAAGCTACTTGGGACTACTACATGCTTTTTCATTGGATTATCTACAATGCTAAATTTTCTTTGCATCAAAACTTGGTATCTTCAGCTTTTGTCCCAGGGGTTTTTCCTTCTAGCACTAGTGGAGCTACATGCATTGCACATGTCATGGCTACAATTATGTTCATAATAGCGTCAGAAGTTACTATTGCCAGAAGTGTAATGGGAGCTTTCAAGGCCCGAGCAATAGCGAAACCGTGAAATGGGGATATTCAATATGAAAATACAACATAGGTAACCTTTATTCGTAAAAGATGCTTACAAGGAAGGCTAAATAAATACAATGCTAAATTTGATTACAAATGCTTAAAAAAGAGAATTCCAACTGGTGCATTTTCTTGAAGAAAAAATGAACTATAGGCATTTCATTTCTGGGCAAAAATTTTCTCAAGAACCATTCTGAAAGGCTTTTAAGCAGAAAAAGCCTCACAGCATATTCTTGCAAAGGACCACCACAATTAATCCTCCATACTTGAAGCTCCAATTTCAACCTGTTCAAAGCTTCAAGCAAAGAACTTGTAGCGATAAGAGGAAAAATATTAAACATTTAAAACCACCTACTCACTAAATCTGAATGAAGTATAGTATATAACCAATTTATCAATTTTTAACAATTTCATGACTGAGAGCATGTTCGGCAAAGTTTACAATAATTTAGTTATTATATACAGAATGTTTCACTAAGTTTTTGGCTCATATTAAATTTACTGACTCCTACAAATCTTCTAGCCCTCACATCTACATTTTATTTAAAAGAACCAGAAAAAAAAAAGAGAAAGTACTCTTCAATTGTACTGAACATTCTTAAATATGAATCACAAATCCATTTCATTTTATTTTCAAATTTACACTGAAATTTTCATGAAGTTTTATCATTTTGGCATAGTATATTACACATGTTTTCGATATATTCTGCTCTACAAAATCAAAGGTATCTGCATAGTTTATGAATAAAACGCAAAATAACAAACATTAACTTGGTTAGCTAATCATCTCATATTCAAGGACAATCCACTAAATAGAGAACCTAACTATTAATTAAAGGAAAATGAACTATCAAAGCACAAAAAGCACCTCCACTAACCAAAATTGAAGACTACATTTTCAGCAGCTCCATATTTAGCCTCCAATGGTGCTGATCCACTTTGAAGCCTTGCATTTTCAACTGAAAGAAACAAAAAAATGGATAATTATGAAAGTTATCAATGAGGTTGTCATTTACAAATGATTTTTGATAAATTAATATACTTAAACTAAGAATATATATATATATATATATATCAATTTTTAAACATACGGAAACTAATGCATTAAGACCCACTAAGTACTCAAGAGAGAACATTTATATCAAGGATTTACACATAGAAAACAAAAATATAACATTTTGTAATTGTCAAAGAAAGGCAAGCAACACCTTAGTTTGTTAATTGTCTATATTACTTTTTGTTAGGATCACATTAACATTTACCCTAAAGTCAAGCAGATGTATAAAGGGAAAGCATTTGCTTGATCTTTTCATATCTGATGACTGATGGAACATTAAAGGTTAATTTCTTCCATGAAGGTAAATACATTTTGTAGTATAAAAGAATCCAAGTAATTTAAAGTTATGCAGGGAGACAGACCACATGGAAATGTATTGGACGAATTTTGTGTATGTCATATATTTCATAATAATACAAGGGGACTATATATGAGAAAAAAGAAAATTAACAAAACAGAATTTCTATACAATAAAGAAACTACCAAAAATACAATATAAAATAATTAAGAACATGAATAATTGCTTGTAAGAGTAACTTTCTTTAGACTTAGTTACAATGACATCTGTAATCTAACATGGGCTTTTCATTATTCACAGTGACATCTGTAATCTTACATGGGCTTTTCGTTATTCGATGCTGTATTAAATAATATTCTTGCTTCATTAGTTTCGACATTTCCAGGTTTATAAGTTTAACAAGCATAATTTAGTTGGGTCTCTAGCAGGTAAACTTTAATGCACAAAATCATAGGCTACATAGATGTTATAAAATATGGTCATGATCTCCATTATCAATCACAAAATTGACATCTAGATAATCAAAAAAAGAAAAAACCCAACCACAATTGCTGAAACAATGAATTTCATTGATTCCGTTCGTCGCCAAAATTATTGTTGCATCCATTCCCTTCTACTTCAGTTCACTCTTATTTAATTTCAACCAAAATTCCCCAGATGCATGACACAATTAAGTTGCATACTATAATTTGATGTATCTACTCTACACTAATAATTTAACAGAATGGTTATAGAATTTCAGATGTTTCATAATATTTATAAAAATGCAAATTACTTAACATTCCCAGTAAAACAAAAGCCAAAACCATTACGCGGACCAGTAAAGCCATAAACCATATCATGAAAGCTAAGCCACCGGCACTAATATTGTATCTTTCAGTATCCCTGTGAAATGACCCCAACAAAAAAAAGGGGGGGGGGATGAGAATGTGAAATATTGACAACAAAGATGGAGATGGAGTTAGTCTATGATCTCATGCTACTTTTGAATAAGAATCTAAATATGAATTTCTCAAATAAGAATTCTTGATGATAATTCAAGAAGCAAGTACCACGTTAAGCCACAAAAAAAAAAAAAAAAAAAAAAAAAAAAAAACAGAGACGATTAACGTTCTAGAAGCAACTATGACAAAATACTAATAGTTAGGACATAATTGAGAGTTTATATGCCAAATAGTTGGAGTGTCCAATCACCAATTAATTACATATTAAGGGCCGTACCATGAAAGCTGGGGAAGAAAAACAACTTATCTAACAAAATATACCAAGATACTAAAAATTAGGAACACCAAAAACATAAATAAATACTACAGAAAAAATCACAACAGAAGGAAAAAGTTGAGCAGCCAAAAGAAATAGTTAAAGTACCCCCAAAAAAAGCATACCATTTCAGAGCTTACTTCTCCTTATGAATCCACACCTCCCACATGTAATCATATCCGGTTAGAAATCACAACAATGGTGACAATAAACAAGAGCCAACAGAAATGGCAAATATCAGAGGAAACTAAGTCCCTAATTTTTCTGCAAACAATTTTCCAGCAAAACTGAACTGCAAACCTCTGAATATTTAACCATGAAATCTGATCAATCTGTCAAAAGAACAATTCTTGAGTTCGTAGGGTTTGTAAAAAAATTGGAGAAAAAAAGATGAAACTTAGGGGGGAAAATTATGCAAAAACAAAAAGAAATTATGTGAAAACAGAGAGACATAAACCATAACCTAAAAATTCAAGAAACTCTACCTAGCCGGACAAAAAGGTCACGAGTGCAAAGTGCCTTTGCAAATCGGACTGCACGAGAAGGATGAGGGATGAAAAACGGGGAAGATGTAGAGAGAGAGAGAGAGAGAGAGAGAGAGAGAGAGGAAACGGATACAAAAGGGAACGGGATAGGCGTTGTACCCCTGCCATTGGTAGGAGAAAAAGAAGACATCGCGCCCTGTAAAGACGATACAATTGCTTGACACGTCTTTTAAATTTCAAATTTTATTGTACTATAAGCAATATGAGTTGTACCTCAAAATAAGGCTCTCTTAATATAGTAGGAAACCGAATCCCTGATCTAAATTCCTACTACAGTTTTCCTCCACAAATTTTAAAGAGTTAAGGACCTATATATTTCTTTCAGTTATGTAGTCCTGCGAAGGCCATTCATAAGGCAATCAACATTAAAAATTTTATACAGACTGCAAAAGGCTTGTCACGACCAAATATATTACTGGAGGCAGGTAAGTTTAAACTAACCTTGCATGCCATAGGATCGGGCAAAAAGTCTACAGGGGAACCAGGTGATAACCTTCGCTCCGGCTGGTGCACCCAAGATAGAGACACCACAGGACATATGCAAGCAAACCTGACCTTCAGTTACCAGAAAGCGGATCAAGAAACATAAAGGAGAAAACATATAAGAAGGATCTTTCCAGCAAAGGGGATCATTAAGCATGAAAACATTTATGTTCTGTTATCACAACAACATGAAGCAACAGAACATTTTTGTTAACGAAAAAAATGATAAATTATTTTTCTTCAAAAATAGAAGCACATTAAGCTAGATTGCTTGTTATATATACAAAAAGTTACTTGGGAATGCTCACCCAGTCATCCCCACAAATGATTTGCTGAATGTCATATCTATGATTAATTCCAGTCTGTAACCTTCATACAGGCTTATCCTTCTCCAGACTAGACTAACATGATCTGGTACAAGTTAAAAGATATGCAGTTCCTTTAGAAGCATAGACGTAGACCTGTTTCCATCTCAAATGAATGGACATTATGATGCTTTATGAACCGGAGGAAATCAATTTGTAAAAATAACAAGCAAGTATTCTCCAGACGTACTCAACCAGACTGAAATAGATGCATCCTGGAGCACATCAAAACTGGATGCGTCACTGTCTAGAACATCTAGACCATTACCTAAGTCCACATTACCAGCATATATACCAGGATAATTTCTATCAGTCTTCCTTGGCAGCGATCCTGAAGACGAGTTGCGTAACTTATATAGAATGTTTCCTATTAAACTAAGTATACTGGCGTCCAATTCAATATTCCCATCAATCATTTCTTGTATGACAGAAAGTATCATGCTATTGTCTCCACCCTTACACAAACCAGAGAGTATTAAATTATAAGTGTGCTTATTTGGAGGTATATTCATCTGCTTCATTAGGGTAAACAAAGCATAAGCTTTTCCCTTTTGACCACCCCTGATAAATCCACCAATGGCCACATTATATGACACAACATCAAGTGGAAATTCTGCAGCAGCTTTTTCGAATAATCTGATTGCTTCATGTGAGTTGCCTGATCTTATTAGCCCATTGACAATTATAGTATGAACATGAGCATCAATATGAGGATGACTTTGAAGAATTCCACAATACATATAGACTGCTTCTTGAATCCTATTCAGTCTGCAAAGTGCACTCAGTAATCCAGCAAAGCTATATTTATCTGGTAGAAATCCTCTATCTATCATATCATTGTAGAAATCAATAGCACCAGCCGGATAACCAGCTTTACAGAAATAACTAAGAAAAGAGTTACATACTACTAAGTCAGGTTCCACAGCAAGGTTACTGATTAGAAAAGGTAGAAGAACGTATTGTCTAGACAAACAAACAGTTGAGATTAGAGAAGAAAATGTATAAACATCAGGTATTAGTTGCCATCCTCTCAAATTGGAGAAAACTTCAAATGCATCGTCATACATTCCCATCTTAGAGAGACGATCTATCAGCACATTACAAAGAAACAAATCAGGATAACATCCTCTCAATTCCAGAGTATTAAGGATCTCAAATGCCTTGTTGGGCATTTGAGATTCCAAAAGCCCCTTAATTAAAGATGTGTATGTGACAATATTTGGAGAACACCCACTCTGCAGCATCTTCTCAAGAAAATAAGCTGCAATATCAATCCGGCCAGACTTACAGAATGTATCTATTAATATACTCCAAACATTTACTGAGATGGGAACACCCAAGACTGTCATCAAGCCGAAAAGCTGTAACGCCTCAAATGACCTTTTGAATTTGCAAAGACAATTCAAAACCAATGGATACATCTCAGAGTTGAGATGATACCCTTTCAACAACATGGACCTAAGCACACCTTTCAACAATTTGTACCTAAGAACGCCTTCGGCTTTGTTAATATCATTCATTTTGCACAAATTACAAATGGCAATGTTAAAAGACAAGAAATTTGGGACCTGAATCTCCTTTAGAACTTGAAGGGCAACATCCACACTCCCAGTCTTGAAAAGTGCATCCATAAGAATGTTGAGAGCATATGTATTAGGAGTGTAACCATATTTACACATCTCCTCAAACACCTCAATGACAAGATCAAACACTGATCCAGACCAACAAATTCTCAGCAACAGCAAGAAAGTTTGAGCCTTTACAATATAACCAACATTTTTCAATTCCTTGATTATTCCTCTCACTGTTCCGTATCTCCCAAGAAGGTTAGCAACCACACTTACCATATGCTGAAAAGTGCTTCTATCATGAAAGAAATTGGGTTGCTTGGCACACCAAAGGAAAAAGCTTAGAGCAATTAAACTAGAAGGGCAGCTTCGTAGAGTGGTTTGCACAACCTGAGGGGTAAGTATGACTGTTTTGGGAACCCGAAGAACTTCTTGATTGTTATAAAATTTTCTGCACTCAGAATTGTTAGGTCTTTTTTTGGTTGTGACCTCAACTAGTGAAGAAAGGGAATGAATAGCCACTAAAGACTGTGATTTGGGTGGAACAAATAAAAACTTCTCTAGAAATATGCGACTCTGTCTCCATCTCCAGTGCCTTCTTCTCCAGAAATATGAAGGAAGCATACAGAATCCAGATATATTAAAATCTGCAATATGAACATTCTTGTTTAAACCCAAGATTAAATTCCTTTTTCTAGTAAAAAATAATAGTCAACATATTTTCAAATCTTCCATTAAATTCACAAACAAGCTTACATTAAAATTAAGGAGCTCGCATATTTTCAAATCTTACATTAAATTCACATTGAAGCTTACATTAAATTTAAGGAGCTCGCATTTTTTGCCACAACATGGGGGCATAGCTAGCACGCCGGACTACTCCTAGCCGGACCGAAAGATCAAAAACCCATTTATATAAATACTAATTTTTCAAAAGAGAACATAAAGTCAAGTACATTACAAAAAAGTGTTCAACAACTCAAAATCTAGTACTAAGCTAAAAAGTAAGTTGAACCCGACGATTCTTTACTAATAGTGTTTTCAGCTTCACCAAAAAAAAAAAAAAATGGCAGCAATTCAAAATCAATATTTCAAGTACTCAACCAGTCAAGCTCAACCATTCAATATTTCAATAGTTCAAGACTTCAAGTCATTCACCAACAAAGCCTTACAGAGTTGCAAGCAGTCATTCTATTCAAGACACTCAACCAACTCAAGCAATCATTCACCAACAAAGCCTTCAAGTCAAGCCCAGTTGTTCATAAATCAAAGTTACTCAACCTCCTTCTTCATTCAACTCATTTATTCTCAACAAAGCCTTTCATAATTATTAATTCATAAATCATAATCATTAGTGTTTCTTTCCTTTTTTTTTTTTGGGGGGGGGGGTTGGGCGGGGGGGGGGATTTTATTGCAACAAAGATGACAGTACCCTTTTCTAAACTAAATAGAATAGTAAAAAAGAAAAGGGGACAAAAATGCAACAAAACAGAGGTGGCACAAAACAAAAACATTTCCAACTTCCAAGTCTCTGCATCAGATTTAAAGCAATCACATTACACATAGTCATTTAGAATTAGAGGGTGACTGCGCGGTTCATACTTCACACTTCACTCCAAAATCCAAATCATAATCATTAGTTCACACTTCACAACGTAGAAATAAGAAATTACCTTCAAGAATCAAGCCTCAGATTTTAGAATGAAGAAGGACAAGGTCGATTGGTCGAGCTCGAGCCTCATCGAACCACCGGCTGCTGCATTTGTCCATCTGTCCGCTCACCTCTGCCGCCTCGTCAGTCGCCACCACGCCGATCGGACACTCAGCAATCAGATTTTGGAGTTGTTGGTGCTATTTTGAGGGTTCAAATTACGGATTAGACTTAAAAGAAATGGGGATTTTGGACGGTCTGGTCGATTGAAAGTTTGGAAGGCAGAAAGCTATGAACGAATTTGGGTATGAGAATTGGGCTAAGGGTTTTAGCAAATTGATTTAGAATTAGTTCCTTGTGTTTTTCTCCCTCAAGCCCAAAAGTTTTTATCCTTAGCCCACTATTTTTCCTGAGCCCAAACATATAAAAAATTTTCTTTAGGCCCAGCCCAATTTGGGCTGCTCCTCGGAGCAGGGGAGCACCCCTCGTTCCCGCGCAATTGAAAATGGACAAAGAGATTAAGAACTGACTGTGATTGAACACTTGGGGCCCTGCCACGCAGCAGCGCCTGTCACCGGAGTAGGAGAAATTGATGCAAGCAGCCAGCCGGTGACCAAACGAAAATTGGAAAAATGAGAATGGGGAACACGCTAACAAGAGAAGCCAAAACAGGCGTACCGCATTGGGTCAGGCCGTTAGGGAAGCAGCTTGGTTGGGCTAATTGGGGTTTGAACTTTTTGTAATTGATGACTAATTGGGCAAATAATGAATTGTGCTCAAAATTTTGGTAAGAAATAATTGGGTTTAATTCTTGTGCCCTTGTGAAAACTGTTTAGTGGAATTTTATAAACTCTATGATGATGATTTATGAACACATGCGTGTAGGTAAAGTAAAATTCTTGTTAATAGTAATAGTGTTGATAACATTATATGTTTAGAACATTGAAACGAGACTCTTATGTCATGGAATAAGACAGTTGCCAATTTATGGAAAATGGAATGAAATTTGATTCTCCTGTCCCCGCAATCCGTGTGAATATCTTCCAAGTATCATCATCAAAATATGTTGTATATATACTTAACTAATTAACTAATCTTGCATTTATGCTTAATTAACTAATTAATTAATTACATGCGTTACTTGTTGAATCCGACAGTATCCTATCATTTGTTGTTAATCATTGTTGAAATTCTTCTACTATTGTAATATACCACACTCAATTTCCATTTTTTTTTCTATTAACACCGATTTTGTCTTTTATATATTTATTATAATAGCGTGTTTAAATAGAAAAAATACTGAGGTCCTATTATTTATCCGACTAGTTGTACAAATAGGGTCCCTTGCATTAAACTGAAAGAATTTATAAATGGATACCACGTGTCTTATTTATACAAATAATGGTACCAAATGGGGTTTGTCTTAATGGTAAAGACACTCTTTTTTGTATATTAAATCTGGATTCGAATCATCATAGCCCCTCCTATAATTCTCAATTTGTACCTAAAAACAACAGAAATTTTATTACATGTAGATTGGTTATTATGCTTACATGTATATGTGGCACCTATCTAAATTGGTTTTCAATGGTAGAGGTGGGAGTGCATGTTTTTTGGATGGATGTCATATATACATGTACATATAATAACCAGTTTACCAATAGACATAATAAAATTCCTGAAAAAAATAATGGTACAACTAGTATATAATAATAATATTTATAGCATTTCTCGTGTTTTAATACAATTGAAGACTTGAAGTCATTAATACAACTAGCAAAACAATATCTGTTAATCATATTCTGTGTACTTAAACATAACATATTAACATGGGTGGTATTAATTTTTGGTAGCCACAAATAGTAAAGTGAAATTTATCAGTAATAGTTAAAATGATGCACATTGAATGTGTTAAATTCATTCAAATCCAAGCAGGCAAATTTTTTTCCAAAAAGCACTCGTCAACTAATATAGAATAAATAAAAAGAATTTTTCAAGGAGAAAAAATCCACCTCATGTGTTAAAATTATTGTAAAATTTAGCAATAAAATTAACATTTATTATTTAAAAAAAAAATCTTTTAACAATGCCACTAAAAACATCCATTGAAGCATGGGTTTTTAAATTTAATTAACACATTCCTAACACCTCCATTTAACACATCCAATGAATGCTATGATTCAACGAAATAAGATTACCTCGAGAATATATATATATAAGATTATCTCTCTTACTGTTTTGGACGTTGAAGTGGTCTTGCCATATTTGGAGGAGATCATAGATCATTTCAAAGAGATAATATTTAGTTTTTTAATTAGAACATAGCACCATATAAGATGGTGTGACTCTCCTATTAAAAAGAATTCACCATAAAATGAGTTTTGTGGATTAGAATCTACACAATCTAAAATGGAAATATTGGCAATCTATGTTATATTTACCATTTAGATCAAATATTATTTCTACTAAGTTTATTTAAGAGGGCGTCAACGTGGAATATAATGGATCTTTTTTTGAACTTATGAATTTTTAGGGATTTTCATAAATTTCAATAGATTTTCACAAAACCCATCATATTCTAATGGAATTCTATACAACAAATTTTAGTGGATTTCAATATATTTTAGTGGGATTTGTACATATTGTGAGGTGTTCCAAACATGGAATTTGATGGATTTAAGATTTTTGTTATTGGTCTAGGTATATTGAATATAGTTTGATTATTGGAAATTGTCTAGTGCCGGCCACTATGGCACTAGTTGTTGATCTATTTCTGAATTCAGCCAATAAAAATAAATAATTGCTCTCAATTGGCCGTTGTCAATTGTTGCGCGTGTAGCACTAGCGTCCACATTAGAAGTTGGTGCCAATAAAGTGTCATGATTGGCATTAGAGCTGGACTGTTACTATTGTAGTCATACAATTCATATAAAAACATTCCGTATACAAGAAAATGAAATAATTACAGACTAATAAAAAAGATAAATAATGCACTTCCTCGTATAATAATTTGCAAAATCATTTAAAAATTTACTAGTATCATGTACATTTTTTTATTTACATTTTTTTTGGGTGCAAGTTGTACGTGAAATCGAGACAAAAGTGAAAAAAAAGTTTATAATGTCGTCGTCTTCTTCTTCTTCTTCATTTTTTTTTTTGGAAATTTTATAACTAATTATTTGATCATTAAAAAATAAAAAAAAGGAAAATATTAAAAATCTCTATATTAATTAAGAGAACTAAGCCTCAGTACCTTTTGTGTCGTGATATTCCTGTATTTTTTATTTGATAAACCTTGCGGTAATTGTTTTATTTATTTATTATTTTTCCAAAACTAATTTTCTTCATTTAAATGATGGGATTGAATATTTACCACATGGGTAATGGTTGTCACTCCCTATTGCCCTAATAATTTTTTATCGTCACACACAAAGAATAACATTATCTTGAAAAAAGATTCAATTTTTTATTTTTCTTTATTTTGTATTATTATATTTATTCCTTTTTCTTCCCGAGGTTGTGAGGATGAGTAGGAATGACAACAGGGCGGATATGAGTCATGTATGCCTTACCCGTACCCTACCCCATTTCTACCCAACCCACGATGTACCTATTTGAATTAGATATGGGTTAGGTTCGAGCGGGGTAGTTCAGGTCCGCTATGTAAAAAATACCCGTTACTTGCCCCGTTTTCAAAAATGCTAAAAAAACTTTAAAAATTGAAAAAAAATGTACGATACATAAAACAAATTCAAAGAACATTAAACTCACCAAAATATGAATAACTCTAAAGATTTTAACAAATGCAGCAACCTACATTCATTCGAAATCTAACAACCTTTGCTCATTTAAGATTTTTACGAAAAAGTATTCTAACCATGACAACAATAATCTGCAACAATAAATCAAAAAGGAAATTAGAAAACGAATCTGAATACATTAAAAAAAAAGAAAAAGAAAATCTACAGTTGATTTGCAACGGAATTACCATGACTTATTAGACGAGAGAGTAAAAATAAGGGTTTACTAAGTAGACTGAGTTGCTAGCAGCTACTGTAAGTATGAACAAAGATTAGTCATGAGAAATGGAGTCGAGATTGGAAGCAGAGTTGCTGGCAGGTAGTGGATGCTTGTTGAGTTGTTGACGCGTTAGATGGAGTTGGAAGGATCGCTGAAGGTTGAATGAGCTCCAGCTGCTGCTAGTCTGTGACCGATGAAAGGAGTTAACGACAGCTGGAGTTCAATCGGAGATTTGGAGATGGTCCGATGGAGTGTGGTTGAGAGACAGAGCAGATAGTGAATGCACAAAATCAAAGCTATAGACGTGGATAATATTTAGGGTTTGGTTTGTGTTTAGATTTGAATTTTGATATTTTCACTAAACTTTTATTTCGTATTATAGAATAAAAGTTTGCTAGTGAAAAACTTTGATAAAAAAAGAGATTTGACATAGTGGTTAGTGTTTGGGGTTTGATTCTTCAACAAAACATTACTTTTCTTTAAAAAAAAAAAAAGCCATCATTATCTAGTCGAGGCAGCAGTACCCGTCCCCACCCCGTTAGCAAGTTATGGCAAAGACTTTCGCCCTATACCCACTCCACTACTGAACGGGGTAGGTAACTCGTGCCTGGTCGCTATGGGTTTTGGGTTTTGGATTTGAAATTGCCATCCCTACTTGCCAACAACTTGACTGCATCCAAGTCTCCACGGTGAGCTACACAACGTAAGGTATAAAATCCTCCTGCAATACGATTCTCCATTTCGAGAGCAAACTTAAGCATCACATTCTCAAATAGATCTCTGTTTTGACTCCATCTAGATAGTGTACTAGTAGTTTCCCTAGACTTATTGCAAAGCTTTACATCAGTACTAGCATAAACAAGCATTCTAAAGGTATCAGCATGACACCATTTTGCTCTAACCATAATTGCAGAAAAACCCTTTCAACATTCTAATCAAGGTCAATATCTCCCCATCTAATCAGAGCTTTTTAGCCTATGACATCTCTTAATAAAGCAACAAATAGTAGATGTGAAAATACATAAATCTTGCTTGACGCAGTCACCTTCCCACGTCAAATTACATCAAGCATTGCATGTTGAAAGCTATGATACCACCTATAGGACTAAGCAATAGAACTTGTAGATTGGCCACTAATAGTAACCAATCCAAAGTTGGCACCTTCCTTTGCTAATACGTTGAGGTACGCTTCCTACTTGTATTTGCACCGATCATAGCAACCGACTTGTATTCTTTATAACTTTTTTGAAAAAATGTCACCGCATTTTTTTATGCGTCGCTTTTTTAATAAAACCACCGTGTATTTCTTTTTTGATTGTAAAATCTGTAATAGTGTGCAGTAGTGTGCCTCACGGGCATATAACATTGCGGCTTGAGCTTCCCGACACAATACTCCACTATGTTCTAGCATTTGCATGATTTTTGGATGGAGAGCTCCTTTCCCCCCTTTGTGTGCTTTTGTAGCAGTGAACCACCCAGCACAAGCATATGTGCCATTGCATTCAGGATAACATTCTCAACACCATTCTCATGTCTGTCATTTCTTGCAAGTGATAATGAAGTTTCATCTTTGGCATTTTTTATGTTAAATTCCACTCCATGAGATGTCAGGAATTCAAATGTGCTCCCATCACTAGTATTGACATCATAATCTTTATTTACCAACAACTTGATTGCATTCAACTCTCCACAGTGAGCTACATAGCGCATGCCAAAAAATCCTTCTGCAACACGGTTCTCCATTTCGAGAGCAAACTCAAGCATCACCTTTTGACTCAGTCTAGATAGTGTAAAGTACTAGTACAGGCAAGCAGCCTGAAGGCATCAACATGACCCTCTTCCTCTAGCCATAATCACAGTAATGGAGCAATTCATTTGCCTCAGAGTACACATCTTCCGAACATATATCAGTGTCTTCATTTTTTTACACTGATAAAAAGGATGTTGATCTTGTACAATGCCATGTTACAGTTGAGGACAAACTGCTCAATACCTTTCTACAAGAACCCTCAATGGATTAACCTCAATGGTGATATCTACCCAACCAAGATTCATTTAAAGACGGCCATGGACATCATATTGGACCATTACCCTTATATGAAAACACTCTTCCCACAACCCATTTCCTTTTAGGAAATGAAGAAGAGACTCATCTTATCTGAAATTTTTGAGAATGAACATCATACCACCGTTCATGATAGAATTTTGTGGGATGTGTTAGAGGACTTCATCATCTTCTCAAGGTTTTACTCGTACATCCCAAACGTCAATTGGAGAAAAGAATATTTATGGAAAAGATGTGTAGTGAACATCTTGCTTTTTTCATCGCATTGACAATTGATTGTGTGGGGTGACTTGGATGTGATACTCAGAGAGAGGAAGATATAGAGTTCATTCTCTGATGCTGTCTTTGCTAGACTTCAAAGTGGGTGATTGATCGATGTTATCAACGACTACTTTAACACCCTGATTTTCATTCGTTTTTCATTTTGTATCATTCTGTGTCTGTTGTTATTTCTGGGCTAGGTTATTTCAACCATTTGGGCTTTGACTGAATAAAACCATTTGAAGTGGGTTGACCTAGTTGAAGGCCATCCTTTTATCGTTGGGCCTTTTGTTGGTGTCTTGTCATTTGCATTTCCATTTTCTATTTGTGTCTCACAATATAGTCGGCTCATTGTCCTTAAGCTGAGTCGCGCAACCTTTTGTTATTAATAGAATATCTTTTCGTTAAAGAAATGCTTACCAAGGTCAATATCTCCCCGTCCAATAAGAGATTTTAAGCATAGGACATCTCCTAATCGAGCAACAAATAGTAGACGTGAAAATACATAAATGTTGCTTGACGCAGCCACTTTAAATTACATCAAGAATTGCATTTTGAAATCGAAGATACCACTCATGGGAACAATCAATAAAACTTGTAGATTGGCCACTAATAGTAACCAATCCAAAGTCAGCACATGCCCTTACTAATACTTTGAGGCACTATTCCTACTTGTATTTGGCAAAGATCATTAGCAACCAACGTGTATTCTTCACAACTTTTTAAAAAAATGTTACGTTATTTTTTATGTGTCATTTTTCATAAAGTAGACATGTATTTCCTTTTTTTATTGTAAAATATATAGTAGTAGTGTGTACTAGTGTGCCTCACAGTATATAACGTTGTAGTGGCTTGAGTTCTCTGACGAAGAACTCTACAATGTTCCAGCATTTGTACAATTCTTTCATGGAGAGCTCATTGCCCTCCCTTTGTATACTTCTGCACCTGTGCACTAACCAACACTAGCATGCATGCCATTGCATTCAAGATAACGTTCTCAGCACCATTCTTATGTCCGTCATTTCTTACAAGTGATAATGCAGTTTCACCCTTTGACATTTTTTATGTCAAATTCTGCTGAGATATCAGGAATTCAAATGTGCTCCCACGAGCCTTCCTTGCTTCCTACATGAGTAAAGCGTAGCCATTCTCATCAAAGGCATTGACATCGTAACCCTTGCTTGCCAACAACTTGACTGCATCCAAGTCTCCATGATGAGCTGCACAACGCAAGTAATATAATCTTCCTGCAATACGATTCTTCCTTTTGAGAGCAAAATCAAGCCTCACCTTTTCAAAGAGATCTCTCTTTTGTCTCAGTCTAGACAATGCAAAAGTAGTTTCTGCAGACTTATTACAAAGCTTTACATCAGTACCAGCACAAACAAGCAACCTGAAGGCATCAACATGACTCTCCTTTACTCTAAATATAATTGCAAATCAATCCTTTTTCATCACATTTATCAAGGTCAATATCTCTAGCGTCCAATCAAAGCTTTTAAGCGTAGGACATCTCCTAATCGAACAACAAATAGCAGAGGTGAAAATACATAAATGTTGATTGACGTGGGCATCTTCCATTTCGAATTAAATCAAGACTTGAATGTTGAAATCTAGGATCTACCCATAGGACCAAGTAATAGAACTTACAGATTGGCCACTAATAACAACCAATCCAAACTCGGCACCTGTCATTGCTAATACCTTTAGGTACTCTACCTGCTTGTATTTGGCATAGATTATAGCAACCAATATGTATTCTTCACAACTTTTTTAAAAAATATCACCTATTTTTTTTATATGTCGTTTTTCATAAAACCAATGTGTATTTCTTTTTTTATTGTAAAATCTATAGAAGTGTGTGGTAGTGTGCTTCACGGGCATTAAACGTTTAGGCGGCTTGAGTTTTCCCAATACAAAACTCTACTATGTTCTAGCATTTGCAGAATTTTTGTATGGAGAGCTCCTTTCCTTCCTTTGTATGCTTGTGCACCATTAAACCACCCAGCATTAGCATGCTTGCCACTGTGTTCAGGATAACATTCTCAGCACCATTCTCACGTCTGTAATTTCTTGCAAGTGATAATGAAGTTTCACCTTTAGTATCATTTATCACAAATTCTGCTCCATGAATTCTCAGGAATTTAAATGTGCTCCCACGACCCTCTGTTGCTCCGAGCATGAGTGGAGTATAGCCATCCCCATCATGGATATTGACGTCTTTGCTAGCAACAGTTGAACTGCATCCAAGACTCCAAGGTGAACTGCACAGCGCAAGGCATAAAATCCTCCCGCAACACGATTCTTTATTTCAGGAGCAAACTCAAGCATTACCTTTTCAAGTAATAGTAATTTTCAAAACTTACTTATACCAGTCCAGGCATAAACAAGCAACCTAAAGGAATCAATATAACCCCATTTTGCTCTAGCTATAATTGCATAGAAGCCTTTTTCATCGTGTTTATCAAGGTCAATATCTCTCTGTCCAATCAAGACTTTTAAACCTAAGACATCTTCTAATCGAGCAACAAATAGTGGAGGTGAAAATACATAAATGTTGCTTGACGCAGGTACCTTCCCATTTTGAGTAACATCAAGCATTGTATGTTGAAAGCCAAATACCATCCATGGGACTAGGCAATAGAATTTGCTGATTGACCACTAATAGAAACCAATCCAGAGTTGGTACCTACCTTTATTAATACTTTGAGGCACTCTTTCTGCTTGTATTTTACATATATTATTAGCAACCGATGTGTATTATTTGCAACTTTTTTTCAAAAATGTCACCATATTTTTTTGTGCATCAATTTTTTATAAAACCAACGTGTACTTTTTTTTTTTGGGTAAAATATGTAGTGTTGTGTAGTAGTGTCCTCATAGTATATAACGTTGTGGCAGTTTCAGTTTCCCCAATGCAAAACTCCACTATGTTTCCAGCATTTACATAATTTTTGCATGGCCTTTCCCTCCTTTTGTATGATTCTACAACAAAAAACCACCCAATACTGGCATGCACACCATTGCATTAAGGATAACATTCTCATGTTCATCATTTCTTACAAGTGATAAGGCAATTTCACCTTTGGAATTATTTATGTCAAATTCTGCTCTATGAGCTACCAGGAATTCAAATGTGCTTCCATGACCCACATTTGCTTCAGGATTAGTAGAGGGTAGCCATCCCGTTCACAAGCATTGGCATTTTTGCTTGCAACAACTAAACTGTAACAAAGTCTTTACGGTGAGCTATACAGCGCAAGGCATGCAATCCTTCCATAATACAATTTCGCCTTTCGAGAGCAAACTCAAGCACCATTATTTCAAGTAATAGTAGTTTTCTCAGACTTATTTACATCGGTCTAGGCATAAACCAGCAACCTAAAGGAATCAACGTAACCCCTTTTTATTTTAACCATAATTGTAGAGAAACTTTTTTCATCATGTTTATCAAAGTCAGTATCTCTCCGTCCAATCGGAACTTTTAAACCTAAGACATCTCCTAATCGAGCAACAAAATTGTGGAGGTGAAAATACATAAATGTTGCTCGACACAAGCACCTTCCCGTTTCGAATTACATCAAGCATTGTATATTGAAAGCCAAGATACTCCCATGGGACCAGGCAATAAAACTTGCAGATTGGCCGCTAATAGTAACCAATTCAAAGTCGATACCTGTCCTTATTAATACTTTGAGGCACTCTTCCTGCTCGTATTTGGCATAGATCATTAGCATCTGACATGTATTCTTCACAACGTTTTTTACAAAAATGTCACTATGTTTTTTTTGTGCATTGTTTTTTCATAAAACTGATGTATATTTCTTTTTTGTTGTAAAATTTATAGTATTGTACAGTAGTGCGCCTCACAATATATAATGTTAGGGCAGTTTTAGTTTTTCCAACGCAAAACTTCACTATGTTCCAGTATTTGCACAATTTTTGCATGGCCTTTCCATCCATTTGTATGATTTTGCACTGGTAAACCACCTAGCATTAGCATGTGTGCCATTGCATTTAGGATAGCATTCTTAGCACCATTCTCATGTCCTTCAGTTCTTGCAAGTGATAATATTATTTTACCTTTGGCATTATTTATGTCAGGATTTCAAATATGCTTCCACAACCCTCCCTTGCTCTCTAGCATGAGTAGAGTGTAGCCATCCCCATTACAGGCATTGACATCCTTGCTTGCAACAAATGGACTGCATCCAAGTCTCCACGGCAAGCTGCGCTATCCAAGGCACAAGATCGTTTCGTAATAGATTCTCTCATACTTATTTACATGAGTTTAGGCATAAAAAGGAAAACAAAGGAATCAACATGACCCCATTTTGCTCTAAGCATAATTGTAGAGAAACCTTTTTCATCATGTTTATCAAGGTCAATATCTCTCCATCCAATCCGAACATTTAAACCTAAGACATCTCCTAATCTAGCAACAAATAGTGGAGGTGAAAATATATAAATGTTACTTGACGTAGACACCTACCCGTTTCGAATTACATCAAGCATTTTATGTTGAAAGCCAAGGTACTACCCTTATGACCATGCAATAGAACTTGTAGACTGGCCACAAATAGTAACCAATCCAAATTCAACACCTGCCCTTGTTAATACTTTGAGGCATTGTTCTTGCTTGTATTTGACACAGATCATTAGCAACCGACGTGTATTCTTCACAGTTTTTTTTACAAAATTGTCACTATATTTTTTTTTATGCATCGTCTTTTCAAAAAACCAACCTGTATTTCTTTCTTGTTGTAAAATCTGTAGTATTATGTAGTAGTGTGCCTAACAATATATAATGTTGTGGCAGTTTCTATTTCCCTAATGCAAAACTCCATCCTATTCTGGCATTTGCACAATTTTTGTATGGGGCGCTTCCCCCTCTCCCTTTGTATGCTTCCGCGTTGGTAAATCACCTAGCACTAGCATGCATACCATTGCATTCAGGATAACATTCCAGAACCATTCTCATGTCCGTCATTTCTTGCAATTGATGGCATTATTTATATCAAATTCCGCTTCATGAGATATCAGGAATTCAAAAGTGCTCCCACAACCCTCTGTTTCTCCTAGCACGAGTAGAGTGCAGCCATCCCTATCACAGGCACTGACATTATAACTCTTGCTTGCAACAACTTGACTGCATCCAAGTCTCCACAGTGAGTTACACAACGCAAGGTATAAAATCCGTCTGCAATACGATTCGCCCTGCAAACTCAAAAATCACCTTTTCAAGTAATAGTAGTTTTTCCAAACTTATTTACATCAGTCTCAGCATAAACAAGCAATCTAAAGGCACCCCATTTTGTTCAAACCATAACTGCAGAGAAACCTTTTTCATCATGCTTATCAATGTCAATATTTCCCTGTCCAATCCGAACTTTTAAACCTAAGATATCTCCTAATCGAGCAACAAATAATAGAGATAAAAATACATATATCTTGCTTGATGTAGGCACCTTCCCCTCTTGAATTACATCATGCATTGCATGTTGAAACCAAAGATATCACCAATAGGATGAAGCAATAGCACTTGCAGATTGGCCACTAATAGTAACCAATCCAAAGTCAATACATGCCCTTATTTATACTTTGAGGCACTCTTTCTGCTTGTATTTGGCACAGATTATTAGCAACCAACGTGTATTCTTCAAAACATTTTTACAAAAATGTCACCGTATTTTTTTAGCACGCTTTTTCATAAAACCGACGTGTATTTCTTTTTTGTTGTAAAATATGTTGTATTGTGTAATAGTGTGCCTCACAATATATAACATTGTGACAGGTTCAGTTTTCCCGATGCAGAACTCCATTATGTTCCAACATTTGCACAATTTTTGCATGGGGAGCTCATTTCCCTCACTTTGTACGATTCTACACCTATAAACGACTCAGCACGAGCATGCATGCCATTACATTCAGAATAATAGTCTCAGCACCATTCCCATGTTTGTCATTACTTGCAAGCGATAATGTAGGTTCACCTTTGGTGTTATTTATGTCACATTCTGCTCCATGAGATATCAGGAATTCGAATGTGCTCCCATGACCCTCTCTTGCTTCCAGTATGAGTGGA
>CAVNYN010240551.1:0-11645 GCA_963692815.1 Nyctanthes arbor-tristis | reverse complement strand
CCAGATGTCTGTTCCTCTTGTTAACCTAAAATCAACTCTTCTCACATACAAGGCCTGGGAAGCAGAGCAGGGGCTCATTGTGGATGTTAACAGTAGCAATTGCGATGATCTTCCATTTCATTTTGTGTCTGCGTATCAGAAAGCACTGCAGATGCTGGATGTACGTGCTCCTTTTGAAGAAAAGATTTGCAGAAAGAATATAGATAACTCTGAAAAACTTCAAGAATTTATGACTTACTTGAAGTTTGAGCAGTCGTCAGGGGACCCAGCTCGTGTAAATATCTTGTATGAGCGTGCTATAACTGAGTTTCCCATATCTTCTGATCTATGGCTTGATTATACTCGGTACTTGGATAAGATGCTAAAGACTTCAAGAATTGTAAGGGACGTTTATTACAGGGCAACAAGAAACTGTCCCTGGATTGGGGACCTCTGGGTTAGCTATTTACTCTATTTAGAACGGTCTCATGCTTCTGAGGAAGAATTATCAGATGTATTTGAGAAGTCACTACAATGCACATTTTCAAGCTCTGATGAGTACCTGAATATATATCTCACTAGAGTAGACGAGTTGAGGAGGAGAATTTCTGTGTCAACTCAAGGGGAAGATGGCTTTGACTATGCCCCTGTAAGAGAGATATTTCAGCGTGCATCAGATTACTTGTCGCCATACCTCAAAAATACAGAAGGTTTCGTTTACATGCACGGTTATTGGGCTCGTCTAGAGTCAAAATTGGGCAAAGATCTGAATGCAGCTCGTGGTGTCTGGGAGAGCTTGCTAAAATCTAGTGGATCTATGCTGGAAGCTTGGCAAGGTTATATATCAACGGAAATTGAAATGGGCCATATAAATGAAGCCAGAGCCCTCTACAAGAGATGCTACAGTAAACGGTTCATTGGGACGGGCTCAGAGGAAATATGTCATTCGTGGGTTCGTTTTGAAAGAGAATATGGCTCGCTGGAAGACTTCGATCTTGCTGTTCAGAAGGTGACTCCTCGTCTTCAGGACAAGTTGCAGGTGTTTAATTTGCAGCAGGAGAGCAGAAGTGTTGGTGCGCCAACAGATGAGAGAGAAAATTCGGCTAGGAAAGATGCACGGGTAAAGAGAAAGCCAGTTTCAGGTTCAGTGGATGAGCTGTCTGTAGCAAAACGTCGCAAAGATTTGGATAAAAAGAATAGGAAGGCGTTCGGGGCTGATAAAAGAAAAGACAGATACTCTGCTGAAGGAGGTGAAGTTGGCCAAGTCGGTGACAGTAATGCGGAAAGTGCTGCATCTAAGGAGACAAAGAATCATTCTCCAAAAAAACCTAAATATGATGACCATTGCACTATTTTCATATCTAATCTCAGCCTTCAGGCAACTGATAAGGATCTACTTAATTTCTTTAGCGATGTTGGAGGAGTGGTTGATATTCGGATATTGATCGACAAGATAACCAAGATACCAAGGGGGTTGGCATATGTGGATTTCTCGGATGATGCACACCTTGCTGCAGCTTTTGAGAAGAACAAAGAAAGTTTACTGGGCAAGAGATTGAGCATTGCAAGGTCAGATCCCCAGCAGGGGAGAGGGAAAAAGAACGCTGGTCGCAATACTAAATTTGACCAAGGGTCAGCTGATAAGCGAGCAAGTAATGCTGGGAAAAAGGATTCAGAAGTTAATGTTGAGACTTCCAAAGGGGGAAGGGGACCTCCTCCGAAATCTGCGAGTCAGGGGCGGTCAGCTGATGTGCAGCTTAAAGGGATCACATTTGCGGTGCCAAGAAACGTGAGAGCCTTGGTTTTCCCAGCAAGAGTAAACCGCAATCTGAGAAAGCTGGAGAAATAGAAGATGAAAATCCAAAATCGAATGACGAGTTCAGGAAGATGTTCCTCAAAGGTTGATTCTGGAAAACATCATGGGATCAGGTCAGTTTCTTTGGGTATTGGGAGTAGACTCGTATCGACTATCTAGTTCTTTACTATTATCCTACAAAATGATATTTTCAGCGCAGCCCTTAGGTGCTATAGTATTTGTCTGCCGTATATTGGTCAAGATTGTGGTACGTACATATGTAAAACACGTTAAGATGTTAACAAAAAAATAAAAATATTGAAATTGGTTTATTTATTATATTTCTTTTATGACACTAGAAAGATGAGATGAAATAATATTAACCACTAATTTAATTAAATGTATACCGTACGTTGAACAGAATAATATAATTAGTAAAAAAAATATATGGTAATTTGACAAATTAAGTAATTAAAATTTTATTTCGTACTATTCACTCATAAACATACATTATTAATATACATATATAGAATCAAATTGAAAAGTACAATGTTTTCAATTGGCACAAAATTAATTAAATTTTCATTCATAAAATAATACTTTTAAGTAATGAAATGAGAATGGGAAATTTTTAAATACAAAATTAATTTTATGTTGAGTATGAAAATAAAAAAACCATGACAAAAAGAGGATACGGTATTTATATAACTCTATAATTACTTTACACTGATATCCTTATTCAATAAGTATCAGTATAGGGTGAGGACCATATTTATTTATAGGTATAAATTTTTTTCACATTCATTTTCTACCGCATATTCTTAAAAAATTATTTTTCACATTTCCGGATACATATCCTGATACAGTACTATATATTCTTTAAAGAAATCACTACCTACTAAATCTATTTTAAAAAATATAAAATAGACACTCTTCTGTTACAAAAAAGTAAATACCCTTGGGAAATAATATTACAACAAAAGCTAAACTTTATATGATTTACCCCTAACATTAATTTTTAATATCTTTTCACTCTAAAAATAATTAAATTTTTTTTTTACTTTTGCTCTAAATCATTATCAACAAACACTAACTATTTCACTCGTGCGTTACACGAGATGATAATACTAGATAATATAAGTAATTGAAGAAGATTAAACGTGATTGTTTAAAAAATATCTAAGTTATAATATTTGATTGATTATATGTGTAAAGAAAAATATTATATGTACCAATCATGATACAATATCTTTCATTAATAAAGATAAAACATGGTCTACACAAAAAAAATTTAAGAAAAACATTGAAAAAAATTTTTAGAGTTTGTATTAGGCTACCATTGTTTAATGTACAGGAAAATATATTACATACGATAAACATAGTTAGAATAAATGATGGACGATAACACTTGCATTGCAAAATTTAGAGGAGAATTTATTATTTGGCCATATTTAATAGAGATCATAATTTTCAGATATTTTCAATTTAAACTTTTTTTTTTTTGCATAATGATTCATTAAAATTTGAAACTTTTTAGCAACTCAAGGCCTAAAAACCAAGGCTTTATTATGTATAATCTTTCTACAAGTAGCTTAACATAAGCTTACATCTTCAATTTTATTCAATAAATAACCAACGTGGAATTTCCTTTCTACGCACAATGTCACAATTACAATGGCTCTTACACTATAATATTTGATCCTTTTTATATGTGTAAAAAATAATAATAAAATAGGTGATATCCGTAATACGATATTTTTTATTAGTGAACGATAAAAAATGGTTTCAAAATATTCCAGAAAAAATTTGTGAATACTGAAACTAATCCAATGGTATGAGATAAAGACGTATTCGGTGTACCAGATCACAATAAACTTTTTTTCAAAAATAATCTTTAAAATTTTGAACTGTTTGGAAGTTTGAGACTCATAAGCTATGACCCTATTATGCATAATCATTCTCTAACTAGCTTAATATATGCATGCATGCCCGATTCTTTTCACTAAATAATCAATATCAGTTTCCCTTTCTATGCTCAAAATCACATTTTCAATAGCCCTTAAACTATAATATTTGATCGTGTATGTGTGTGTAAAGGAAAATAATATAAGTGCTAGCTGTAATATGGTATAAACTAAAGAAAATATTGAAGAAAATTTATGAATATTAGAACCAATCCAGAAAATAATTTGATGGTATAAGATAAAGACGGTTACGATTTGTTGGCTCAAAATAAACTTTTTTTCATTAATGATTTATTAAAATTTTGAAGTTTTTGAAAGCTCAATGCCCATAATCATTCTCCAAGTTGTTTAATCTATACATACATCATCAATTCTTTTCATTAAATAACTAATGTGGGATTCCCTCTATATTTTTTAAGTCACACTTTCAATGACTCTTAAAAAATGAATAAAATTTCAACATTCTTTACACTATGAAGATCAAAATATTGTAAAATCGAATTTTTCTTTTCCACATTATTTGAGGTAAAAATTAATTTATTTTAATTATTTAATTAAAATCGATCCAATGACTCTGAACCATTAGTTTTTCCAATTTGATGACGGCTCAATGTCAGATAAAAACGAATACGGCTCACAATAAACTATATCTCAATAATGATCTATTAAAATTTTAAACTTCTTAGAAATTTAAGACCCATAAACTAAGAGCCTATTATGCATAACTCTTTTCAAATAGCTTACTATCGTCAAACTTACACAATTTTTTCACTAAATAGTCAATGTGAGATTTTTTCTATGCTCAAAGTCATATTTTCAATGGCTCTTAAAACACGAATAAAATTTCAATTTTTTTTTAAATGGTAAAAATAAAAAAATTATAAAATTAAATGTCATTTTGGACATTATTTGAGGTAAAAATTAATTTATTTTAATTATTTAATTAAAATAAGTACGATGGCCTCGAAGAGTTAGCTTTTCTTTTTCGATGACCGGCCTGATTTTTTAAACATTTGTAAATACTGAAAATTAATCTGAAAAATAATCAGACGGTATGAGATAAAGACATATATGGTTCATCGGTTCATAGTGAATTTTTTTCAATAATGATATATTAAAATTTTAAACTTTTTTAAACTCAAGTAACTTAATATAAGTATACATTAACAAATTTTTTTTTACTAAATAACTAATGTGGGATTCTCTTTCGATCCCAAAGTTATATGGTTGATGACTCTTAAAAAAGAATAAAACTTCAATATTATTTTAAGTAAAAATTAATTTTTTTCAATTATTTAATTAAAATCAACCACATGACCTTTAACTGTTAGCTTTTCGATTCAATAAAGAGTTCAATTTTTCAAACATTTGTGAATATTGGAACTATCCAGAAGCTATCCTAAAATTAAGAAAATCAATTGAAAATAAATTTGCTCAAAATATTGAGTGGAAAGTTTAAATGTAAAGTGAGAAAGATTTGAAGAATTTCTTAGATAGAATAAGTTTTATTAAATGAAGGAAGGAAAATGTAGATAAATAAAGAGAGATATTTTTGAATAAAATGAAATCTGATTTGGTAAATGAAATTAAAAATTAGAAAATATAGTGATAATAATAAGCTAAGTCAAACATATCTATAAATAATAATATAAAAAAGGAAACGAAGGATAAAAAGGGGAGTTATAAATTGGTAATAAATTAAAAAGGTAAATAAAATTAAAATCAATGGCTAAGATTAATAGATTAAACAAACGGCCAAAATGAGATATCCTAATTAGCAAGTGTTTTTAGGCGGGAAAAAGTGAAATAGAAACTATCAAACTTTTAAGTGTATATATATATATATATATAGATTAATACCATTTAATCCTCACAACTTAAATTTTACTAATATATATGTTCTTAGAAAAAAAAAACAAATAATAAATTAAATAATGTACTAAACATATAGCCATAAGTTTTATGACGTGTGGTTTACCGTATTGAATTAAAGTAAATATTTTGAAACTGATTTAATTTTACTTTATTATTATACCCTCAATATCACGAGTAGGCATTAAATCGAAATGAGAAAGAAATCCAATAACCTAAGAGTTGAAATTTGTCATTAGAATTTTGAAGAAATATTTAATCTTTGCTGATAGCTTAAAGACAAATAGAATAGATATACCTAACACTAATGGATAACAAATAACATATTACATATAAAATAAAAAATATATAAAATTTTTTATATATTATTATAAAATCAAATAATAGCAAAATGTAAATCATGTATAATTAATACTAGCTAATCTACCCGTGCATTATACGGGAAACACATATATATCTATAAAATAAACTAAAGCAAACAATTAATTAGACGATAAAAAATAAAAGTGATATATGTTCATCAACCAGATCACTCAAACTAAAAATTAAGAAAAATATGTGAAACTACTTCCAAAATTGATATTCTATGTTAATTGATCGATTGCTGATAAATATATATGTGCAATATATATACAGAACTGCTTGTATACTTACCTGATTAGACTGCTTAAAGGTTGTTTTGATTATGCAAATATAAAAGGAAAGAGATAATTTTGAATTTGATTGCTGCACTTACCCAGTTAAATGCAAGGAAAGAGATAATTAAGAATTGATTGATATACTTACTTGGTTAATCGAAATTTAAAACATCTCTAAAGGTCAAAGGATGTACTAAACAAAATTTGAAAAAAAATTAAGGTGAGCAGATAAATACATTATTAAAAATTATTATGCAAAATTAAAAAATTTACTCACCACTTAGTTAATATTGTCCGATTATTACTATAGTGAACGAAAATAAAAACAAAAAAATAAATGAGATGCCAGCTTGACATCATCATGATATTAGATTCCTAATTCCCTTAGAATGCCAGTTTTAGGCTAGAAAAATTAACTCACCACTTAGTTAGTATTATAGATATATAGATATAGATTGTTATTATTATAATAAAATAAAAGAGGCATATAAAAGTAATATAGTAGTTTTGGTAGGAAAATTTGTATATAACTACTATTCTAGTTATATATATTGTCACGCCCCCAAATTTATTATCTTATTTTCTCGTATTTATAGCTGTAGTATTTGAGAAATTAATCTTGATTCAAAAATTGAAGGCAAGACTTTATAAATACAAATCAAACACTATTATACATTATATCATGTTATTATAACTTTACAATTACTGTTGTGGCCACCCACAACGAAACATCGGTCATACACTAAAATCTCAATCACATACATCTTCTCAATCTTTAGAATGATCCGGCCACAAAGCTTCTTAAATCAATACTGATAAGGTTATTAAATGGAAGGAGGGATGGGTACAAAGGACCCAGTAAATAACAATATGTATTGACTTATAATGAATTTGAAGATAGGCTATAATACGATAACCACTCATATGCATAAGTCAGTCTACCACTAGCTTAGCCCCCACCCTTAAACACAAGACACAAAGATTCAATAATTCAAAATTACCAAGATCACCTAGCATGATCATAGTACCACAAAGTTTATCACAAAGCAAAGTAACTTAGCCCCCACCCTTAAGCACAAGACACAAAGATTCAATGATTTAAAATGACCAAGATCACTTAGCATGATCATAGTACCTACCACAAAGTAAGACAAACAGGTAGATAGCGCTACTAGTGATACCCAAAAGTAAGGAGCAATCATTTATCTAAAGTAATTACCAAAACAATATAAGAAGAGTATGTGAAGCAATTATGCATAATCAAGTATCGAATGCCAAAAATGTTTAAGTAAGACATGAGTCTTGAAGAGGGAGAGTGAAAGTTAAGACACGTGTTACTCACCTTTTGATTTTTCAAAGATGGTTTCAATAATTCTAATGTAAAAAAGTGCCTCCAAAGTCTCGCTATTCTCCAATCAAAGCTATTTTTCAAGTTAGGGTCTTTCTATATATAGAAATGAGCATTTTTTAAATGACAAATAAGTATTTTGGTGGATTTTTATTGGTGTTTTCTGCCCCACAATACTTATGGATGAATCACGAATTTTTATATTTAAGGGATAGGTATAGGATTTTGAGGGGTTTAGCAACTTTCTCTATCCCTTGGCCCCTTTTATAATTGTCGGGATTCCATCGTTTTTTATTCACATTTGAGTTCCGTCAATCACAAGGCGGCAAGTGGCGCATTCGGTATCCATAGGTTTGAAGAGATGACTTGGCTAACTATTGTTCATTTGTTTACCCTATACTTTGTGTAGTCTTGTAATTTAGTCATCTACTTTGATTTATTTCAATTAAGAATCAAATTCTTTCTTTAATAGACATTTGAGTGCAAATCTTGAAATCTTTCAATGTAATTTAGGTAATTATGCCATCATCGTAAAAATAACAGCCACATGGGGGGTTAAATTTTGCTCGGGATGTTACATATATATATATATATATATATGATAAAATAAGATAAAATCGTATCAGATAAGATTGTGAGAGTGAAGATATAGTCACTTCTTTAGCTAATATATATTATAAAACATCATCGTCTAATACTATTACGATACCACGTATGTTATTGTTATTAGATCATTTCTATGGATTCATTAAAAATGAGTGTTAATGATCGTGTAATTTGTATAGGATCTCATGAGATATGTAAATGTTATTGGTTTGACTAAATTTTGTTTTTAAACAAAAAAAAATTTACTAATCAAACTTATAATAGTGTTAGAACGTCTTAAAGATAATCTCAACAACCGATTAATTAATATATAGAGAGTGAAATTCTCTTGTTATCATCGACAAGCATCTTAATGCAAGAGTATGACTTCATTAGTAACATGATTAAAATAATGAGTTAATTACACTTAACGTCTCTAACATTTCAAGTATTTATAGATTATGTCTATAACCTTTAATTTTCCTTGTATGGGTCATCAACCTTTAATGAAATCTCTAATTTAATCCCTTCTGACAGAAAACGCCTAATTTGTCCATTAAGTTGGAGATATTTTGGTAAAATATAAAAAATAGATATTTTAATTTTAAAAAGGTGAAAGGGGTTCTGGCAACCAAATGGCTGTCGGAATAGCAGCTGCCATTTCTGGCAGCACAAGGGCCCCCCATCAAACCCTCTTTCCGGAAATGGCAGAGGGACTCCCCCCAAGAGACTGCTGGAAATGGCAGTGCCACTTCTTTTTTTTTTAAATGAAAATATTTATTTTTTATATTTTGCCAAAAATGTCTCTGAATTGACAGACGAATTAGACGTTTTCATCAAAAGTGACTAAACTGGGGATTTTATTAAAGGTTGAGGACCCACATAAGAAAAATTAAAGGTTAGAGACGTGATCTATAAATACTTAAAAGGTTAAAGATGTTAAGTGTAATTAGCCCTTAAAATAATATATGTATAATAATTACAAATATCCTACAAAGATCCAAGGCTTTCTTATTTCTTTCAATTTCTTTGTAGAATAACTTTTGAATGATGTTACTAAACTAATATATAAGTACTAAAAAATGGAAAAAGGAAATATAGTTATGATTACATGTTTTGTGGGGTTACAATGCGGTAAAGTTCTTCAATCTGTTCATAAAACCTTCTTTCAAATATACTTTCTAACAATGTTGTTTTTTTTCCTCTCCCTCTTTTGTTTGTGGGAAATTTTTATTTTTAAGAAAGGACCACCTCGAAAATAGGGATCCTATGTACTTGCGGCATGTGGGAGAATATTCTTCAATCTCTTTCATGCATGGTTTTCATCAACCAACTGATAACAATCATGGAAGAAGATGTTTTGTTATTTCTAAAATTCAATGGCTCTCATTTTTTCGGGTCTGCATATCTTACTCCAATCAACCTCAACAAGCCCAGTTTCCTGGTTATTAGGTTTCTTGTCTATTTATTTATGCCCATCATATACACTATAACAAAGCGAATCTGATATTATATAATAACGTAACACAAGTCAGTTTCATGATTATTCCAACCTATAAAAACATACAAGTACAGAACTATTCTTTTACTGACTTTAGTTTGCATACTCACAGATTCTTCGTGGAATATAAAAACCAAAATTTACACATTGATTTAATTTTGAAAGTATTTAACAAGTTACAATGACTTTCAACCTGATTCAACGCTTATCTCTATCCCATGGACTTGGCATTCTGAGGAAGAGCTTGCCCCATATATCTTTGGAACTTGAGAGGGAGCCATGCAATCAGGCTTCTCGTCACATCTCACACTCCGATGAACACAAGATTTTGTATACATAGTTAGAGAACATGACATTAGTTTGCAGTAACATACATAGGTCAACATCTTCATATATAGTTGAACAAATGAACATGGTGGAAATTTACACTAAAATTTCTCACCAAAAAAATGTGCAAAGAAGAGATCACATGATTCCACTGTCTTTTCTAACCTTTTTGATCTTACCACTAAGCAGATCTTTGAGAAGAGCAGGAGGAAAAAGTGATTCAATTTCATTGGAGAGATCAAGTAAAATTCTTTCATCTTTTCTCGATCTCTTTGCTGATGGAACTGACTTTGGCTTTCTTGGAGCTGGTGGGCATTTTAATCGAATCTTTTTATCGTCCGGTGACGCATCGGTTGGAGTCTTACAGTCTTTCTCCTCAAACTTGATTGCTTCTCCCGGACCTGAAACTTTAATCTTCAAAGTAAAAGCACTTTTCATTCTGTGTTCTTCTCTTGAAACAGCACATTTCACTAAGGTTTCTCCTCCTGAAACAGCACTGCTTTTCACAGAATGATCAAGCTCTTGGAAGAAATTACACTTCACTGCACGAAAATCTTGTTCTGATATATACATATCAGAGTTATTGGGCAAACCCATAAAAGAAAATGAACAAGACTCAAGAACACAAGCTCTGGTGTGGCCAAAACAAACAGAAAAAACAAGAAGAAATTGAAGAAACAATAAGCCTAAGATGGGAAAGTTTGGGTGGGTTGATATATAGAGAGAATAGACATGCTATGGTGTGTGAAGGATGTAATGATCAAATAAGCTACTTTTTGATTATTTTAGTTGACTTTTTTTTAATCATTTTTTTTTTTGAACTTTTCCAATGTTTTGAATGTGCGTGTCTCTGAGAGAGAGAGAGAGAGAGAGAGAAGGTGTGTTATTTCTATTAATTCTATTCTATTCTATACTCTCGGCGAAGGATCCAATGCAAACAACAGTACAAACTCTTTTTCTATATAAAAGCACAAGGAGTCAGACATTAAACAATCAAATAAAATCTGGAATTTGTGATCACTTTTGAGATTCTTCTTTCTTTGTTGAGCATCTATTCACGTGCTTTTGGCAACTGGAAGGAAGTATGTGCTTTGAGTGATCTAATCTTTTGTTTCTCTTTACAGAACAGATGAATCTAAGTGAGGGAAGAGTCTCATCTCATAACCATTTAAGTTTCTAGGCGAGATAGTTCTTATCTATTTAACCTTGGTTTCTTGAATGCAAAGTCATAACTCATAATTGGTAATTCATATTTGTCAGTGTCCTAATTATGTAAATCTGTAAACAAATCTCCCATACTAAAATTTAACAGACTGTATTTGAAGTGTGGCGTTTAGTTTATCTAAGTTTTTTTTTTTTTTACTCGACAATAGTAGACATGTGGCCTTTTTTTTGGGGGGGGGTGGGGTGTGGCGTGAGGGTGGGGAAGGGGGATATTATCAGAGATAAGTGAGTAACGTGTGCTCTTCCGATCTAACTGTAAAATTCTGAGCAGAAAAACTGTAAAATTCTGGAGAAATGTGATGATAGGAATGAAGAAACATCATAGGATACTTCACAACTGAGAGTGTGAATGCATGCCATGATATAATAAGCCAACCACAAACAAATTAATTGAAGATCGGAAGAGCGTCGT
>CAVNYN010240546.1:0-21664 GCA_963692815.1 Nyctanthes arbor-tristis | reverse complement strand
TTTTTTTTTTTTTTTTTTTTTGTGATCGATCGAGCCACAATTTGTTTGCATTCAATATATATATATATATATATATATATATATTCTTAAGTTGTTTACAACTATTGAGCATGAGCAAGTTTTCCTTCCTTTTTTTCTTTTTCATTCTTTAAGATGGAAGTCTCTTGCAAATATATTTATTTTATTTTTATTAATTAATATTTTGAAAAAAAATATTTAGAAGGAATGATAGATTAGGATGGGTGATGAGTCTTTAATTCGTCTTTAATGAATTCACTCGTATTGAAATGCCGTCAAAAGGTTAATTTCGCATGGGAAACTATACTCCCACCACAAAAAATGTTCACTACACCACATTTTGTTGTATTACTAAATTAACCATAAGTAAATTGACCTAAATAACCACTATCTTGCCAACAAGGTCTTAGCCTATTTAGTTAGGTGGCTAAGGTTGAAGCCCTGAGATGTAGAGGTCTCATATTCAATTCCTCTCATGTGGGGGTTTATCTACATTTTATATGTAATTTGTAGTCTCCTATATAGGAGTTTGATTTCTTGTAGTTCTCTGTATAGGGTTTGTATTATTGATTTCTATACGTTGTGTTTCAAAAAGATATATATCTATATACACTTATACTATCATGATGATGCGGATTGTAATTTACTTCCTAAAAAAAAATAACCACTATCTTAAATTATTTGTCTCTTTTCTAATATTAAGTACACCACACTTCTTCAAGAAACCCTTTTGATCTTCAGTCCGCCTCCTCACTTTTTTCTATGGGTCTTCTTTCTTTTGCTTTGAAACAATCTTTTCATCTGACCCGTAAATAAATCATCAAGATTAGAGGAAGGAAGAATCAAGAAACTGTTCAAGGAAAAGCAATAAAAATGGTGTAAAAATGGCTAAGTAAAATGTGAAAAAACTACTTTTGCACTGAAGCAATCTTCTTGGCCGCCACTATAAATTAAGTCACCACCGGTTTACTCTCCTCCAATGGGAACACAACTCTGTTGATTACATGTATAAATATCCTCTTCTCGTTACTTGAATTTCACTCACCCATCACCCTTCTCCCTTTCCGATCGCCGGACCAGAATGTACACAAAAATCCACTCTTATCAAACCTTAATGTTCTTCACACCATCTTATCAAATTGTGGGAAAGAATATCATTGATTTTGCCTTTCCACCAACTTGAAGACTTGTGTTTAACAAAATATTCTCATAACTTTGATAAACTTCCTAAACCATATACTACATATATCCCCCGGATCCTAAAACATACAAAATTTACGGCCATAGATTCCCTAATCATATTCAAATTCAAATTCAGGAAAGACACAGCATCCATGGTGATTGGCTTCAAATCGTGTAGAAATCCAAGAAATTGTGGTTGGGTCCGTCACGGGCCAGCTAGGGGTGGGCACAATTTTTAAAATCCAACCCAAACCACAAAACCAACCCGCTATGGGTTGGGTTGGTTTGGTTTCCTAGTCCAATGGATTGAGTTGGTTTTTAATTTATTGGTTTTAGTTAATTGTTGTGTTGAGTTGGGGTGGGTTGAGTAAATCCATTTAAAACAAATTCAACCCGCTCCTTGTCTTGTACTAAACTACGTTTCTCTTCTCTTATTCTGAGGCTGTGTCGTTATACCACTGTCCATATTGCCTCCACCCATTTGCAATATGCCTTGCTATATGAGAAAACTTTCCTTTATAATTATTTATTTTTATTTTTTGCCTTTTTCTTAATAATTATTTTCCCACTGGCCACATGTGTAAATCGATCACTTTCTAACTCAAAGTTGTTCAAAGTTATAATTAAAATTAAAAAAAAAAGATAAAATAACACCAAATATAAGAAAAATGAATCGAGCAATTGGAGGGGGTGTACCGCAGAAAATGGAGTTTCGTCTGAAGATCCTCTTCACTTCCTTGTGCCACAGTGATGTCTGGGAAGCTAAAGTAAAACTTCCGATCTAGATTATAAAGAATTCCAGTATTAATAATTCATGTCGTCTTCTTCAATCATCACCGGAATTGTATCTTTCCTTTAATCCTTGGACACGAAGCAGCACATGTCGTATTCAATTAGTTTCAAGATTCACTATTATAGTTATTGTTAATAGAATCTGATATAGTATATAATTTTGTGGCATGCACTAATTTTATCAAATTATTCACAAGAGAATAATATGTTTGTCTTATTCAGTTTTCATTTTTAATTTGTAGGTTCACAAGTTTGCTACGAACAATGAAACTTGAATGGTTGAGTGGTTTTTGAAGACACACTGGATCACTTATTGCCACATAAAAATCGATACTTAACAAATTGTTCCCTTCAAAATTGAATAGAAAAAGGATTAAAGTTTAAAAGAAAAAACCGATCTCAGGAGAAAACCCAATTCAAACCTCCCCAAACTGATCCAAAGCGGCTTGGGTTGGACTGTGTTCAAGTGGCAGGTAGTTTGGGTTGGGTTAGTAAAGATATGAACCAAATAGAAAATAAGTTAGGCCGGTTTTGCCCCCAAAACCACTAAAACCAGCCATTTGCCCACCCCTAGGGCCAACGACGGTCATGAAAAAGCAACGGAAATTTTCATTTGTAGTGCACGATATAATCTTTTTAATTATAAGGCTTAAGCAGTAAATTGACGTGTGGTGTAAATATAAAAAATATAGTTTAATTGGTATGTATTTAACATGTGGTGTGATGAACACTTTTTGTGGTGGGAATATAATTCTATATTTTGCATCTCAAGGAAATTTTTAGGAACAAATAATATTTCCTCCGTTCTAAAAAGATATTCTCCTATTCCTTTTTTATCTGTCTCAAATTATATTCTTCTTTCCTTATTTAACCTTTTAATTTTCTAAAATACCCTTATTCATTATGTATGGTAATAAACAATAAAGAAAAATCAGAGTGGAATATTAAATAAACCAAATGGTGTATTAGGAAATATATGCTTAAATTATACATTTCCAATAACAGTAATTATGTTTTCTTAATCTATGTGAAAAAGAGCAATTCTAGAGAGACATTTAAAATTGACACTAATAGATGACATTCTCATGTGCAAACATTCATTGGGTAATAATCACATTGCTACTTTTTCATTATCCAATGCAATTATGCCACATATACAATGTCACTTATTTATGTCTCATTTTCATATCTTCCTTAAATTTTTTGTGTGAAAAATAGAAAGAGAATATCTTAGTGGGACGGATGGAGTACTATTATTATTACGATCTACATTAAGTTTGATTTAAAATTGTCAAATAGTTGTTTTAAGTTTCATTGTCTTAAAGATTACGAAAGTAAAGTAAGGACTGCGACGTCCTAAGTCACAAGTGTTCAAACACCATACATTTGGTACCATAACAGTGATGTTAGATGTCGTATAATATCAGCACATTGTCACATCCCCTCAAAATTATATCAATGGTTGGTATTATACCACATTATCTGTCTAGTACCATAATTGACGACGTCTAGTGTTTGAATATTTTCACGTCTAGTGCTATATGTTTTTTAGTAGCTAAAATACTTGAGAATTAGTCCATTGACATTGTAATATATAAGCTTGCTTGACTATGAAGATGTACATGATTAACCTACTAATGGGAGATCATAAAAACACAAGACACGGGAGACCACAATATGACTTGAGATTCCATTTTAAAAGGTCAATTTTTAAATTAGAAGAGTAATCCAAGATTTAGGGGACCTGTCTAAAAAGTCTATTTTGTTAGCAGCAGTTCAAGTACTTATGCATTGGTTTCTGATTTCATATTTATTTCACATCGGGTTTATCAATTCAAAAAACTTATGGAATGTATTTTCAAGTGCTGAGGTGACTCAACCGAAGAGCACTGAGCTCTAGGAAAATGGAAAAACAAGGCAGAGAAGGCCATGTTATAAGATGTTAGAACCTTTGCCCAGAAATCGTTAAATTATATTTTACGAGTAAAGTGTGGTCGAGAATGAAAAACAAAAATAAATAATTCTACTTATCTAGACTTTTTTTGGGGAAAATTATCTAGACCTTTAGACCAATGTAATTTGAAAAGAGGGTTAGTAGTAACATAATGTGATGATGCTGTCCTCGGGAGCCATTCAAAAGTAGTTGGAGTATGGGGGTGGCCACATGAGCGAAGACTGTGTTTGGGAATTTTTCTATGTTGGATAGGCAGCTATAAAAAAAGTGGGTCGATTTTTTGATGAATTAGTTCGTAATTGAACTTTGCGGGCAACTAATTTGTCATGAAGTTCATCAAAACAAATAGCTGTATCACGAGCTCTGATACTATAGACAATAAAAAAGATGACGATAGAATTTTGAGAATACCTTTAATGTTTCATTTATGAAATTACATATGTATATATATAAGTTGTGAGTTCTATACGATAGCGACTAATCTATTGAGATATTTACAAATGAAACAAACAAACAGATAACAAATAGATTACTAATAGATAACAATAGGGGTAGGTGCAATTTGAACTCATGACCTCTTCTCCGAAACGTGATAACTTAACTACTAAGACGCTTGTTCAAACCACGTGGTTTGTCTTTGACGTTATTTCTTAACTTTAACATCATACTTTGCATAAATCCCTATTTTTTGATAGGAGTATCTGTGTTGTGCAACTTTAACATTATTATGAACTCAGTTGAGGGAATCAGGGAATGTGGGTTTCTTGACAACTTAGGCTTCATACTATTGAAGGCTTCTTAGATTATTGTTCATTTATATGCCTCAATTAATTGCCTTCTCTGTAATGAATTTTCTAAAACTTTTTGATCAGTATATTCATAGTAAACTATGGTGGGGAAAAAATTTGTGAAGGAATTTTTTTTTTTTTTTTTCACCCAAATATATCATGAAGCAATAGTGAAAGTTATCCCCCAATAGATATGGAGTCTTTTTAAAAAAGAACTTTTCTGAGGAAATTTGGTTCGAAGACAATCCAAATTGGTTCATCATATGCATTAGGATATAAGGATATAGTTTTTCAGGCAACGGAGATGTATTCATGGGATCTGGAGAAAATAGTGGAGATTTTTGGATCCTCTGAAGCTGTCAAAGTTTTTATTACGAGACGAGTGTGTGTGTATAGAGGCATGTTCTTAATTATTATTAATTATTATTTATTTATTTTGGTCAAAATATCTCGACTTAAAAATCTAAACTCGAGACGTAGTTTTACTGAACCAAAACTATTTATAAGGCGGAGACTTATGAAGGAAGTGAACCCAAGTGCAACTATTAGAGTGATTATCTATCTAAATCCAATGCAATGATATTTCCAGTTACACAAACAAGTAAGAATGAAACATATATCTCTTACTGTGATACTTAATAAAGCTAATATTAATAATATACACTTGTTCAAATTTCAAAATACTAGCTATATCCCTTGCTCAAATTCAGCTTTTAAAATGATAGCAAAAGTAATTGCGGAACAAATTTTGTCCATCGACCAAAGGTCTGTTTTTCTCACAATTTTTGTCCATCGACCAATGGTCTGTTTGTCCACTACAAGGCTTTTATTTTTTTCCTTCTCCTTTGATTGAATTGCCATGATTAGTTGATTTTCATGGTAGCTTGTCATTTATCAATATTTTTTTTTTTATAAAGTCCCATAATGAAATATTTCCAATTTTTTTGGGCAGTCAGAGTGCCTGTGTTATAAAAGACAGTATCCTTTATAGTGTAACAATCTGTAGTGGACAAATTAACACATAAAGATAATTGGATAAAAGTTGATATGATGGATTTTTTTCAGAGATCATAAAGCAATAGTGGAAGCTATTATCCGACACGTACGGAGTCTTAACCCGTAGAAACAACGTTTTGGAGGATATTAAGTTTGGCGACCATCTAAATATATATAGTTTGTCAATATGTATTAGCATACGGCAAGGATATAGGTTTTCAGGCAATGGCAATACCGAAATGTTCATGGGACTTAAAGAAAATAGAGGAGATTTATGGATTCCCTAAATTGTTAAATTTCACTTAAGGAGGGAGGTCTAATTTAGACCTATATATTCATATTCAAGTATGTTTTTAATTTACTTCAAATTAAAAAAAAAAAAAAGAAGTATGTTTTTAATTATTATTAAAAAAATTTTTCCTTTTTTTTTTTTTTATAAATATCTCGACTCGAAAGTCCTAACTTGAGGTATAGTTTTATTGAACAAAAAATATTAGTTAAACTACCAGAAAAACTTACTAAAATATATTATTAGATAGTTAAACATAAATCTGTAATATTTACACCCTACAGAAAATATAAAAACACAAGTATACATTAATTGAATCAGTAAGATCAATGGACTTAGTAATCATAAAGCTTTCATGATCGTTTAAAGGACAACATACGTTATTATATATAATTCTTCGTACATATATACAATAATAGAAAAAATATCTGTTACTCATCTCATTTTAAAAAATCTCAATAAAACTAACCAATTAAATATATATATATAATGCATTAAAAAATTCAAATAACATTAAACTCACCAATACATACGTTAGAGATGGTGAATTAAAGAATTATGATGGATTAGAGTTTGTTTTAGAATTGACGTTTCAGATTTGGTATTTTAATTTATTAGTGAAAAAGATTAACAAACAAAACAAATGGGCGAAGTGGTTAAAGTTTAGTTGTTAAACCCAATGGCTATAGGTTCAAGTCTTCTCTGAGTTCTTTCACAAAAAATTTTCTTAAAAAGAAAAGGAATCAAAATTTATCAAATAAAAATGTGAGAAAATCGCGGTACAAAAGGTACTAAGACTTAAGTTGATTAATTAATATATATAGATATATAGATTTGTAAAAAGGAGGGAATTTATGTACCTTAACCCTAAAGATGAATGACACACTCACCAAAAAGAGAGCGCAAAAGTGCAATTTAATTTCTAGAGTGGATACTTAGAGCAATGCAATGATATTTCCAGTTACAAACATGCAAGAGCAAAACCCCATTTTTTTTTTTTTTTCCTTTTAAGCAAAAGACCAACCATGCCTTGACCTTTTTTCCCGGCCTCGTCTCCTAACTTTTTACCATTTTATTAACATTGAAAAATCATTACAAGAGGATAGGGGCATATGACCTTACCTCTGGAGGGGCATATGACCTTACCTCTCGAATATATAAAAGGTAGAAAGCTACTTGAGGAACATGTAAACAAGGAGAACAACTCCCTTAGAGAACTAGAAAGCCCTTGCAGACCAAAAAATAAAAGAATCAAGCACTATAATAACTGTGAATTTAATCGTTTCAATCGTCAGGTTTGAGTAAAGTATAAACTGGTTAAGATATTAATCATTACTGACATAGGCTTAAATAGAGATTTCATCCTAATTTTTTTACAATGATCTAACGGACAAAAAAGACAAGAAAATTAAGACAAGAGGGAGGTAATAAAGATGGTTACCAAGGAAGAGCAAAGAAAGGGAGAAAAGAACAGGAAATGGACGCTTTCGGTACTTAGATTTGAATTCATCAATGTACCTCTTTAGCTCCAACTCCAGAGATATTTCCCCCTAACAGAGATGAAAAAAGCAATTTGATATCTAAGAGAATGAACTGAGTATTTGACATTACAACTTATTATGGAATAAAAGATACTTTTACCTTTAATTAACCTGACATATTTCTCTTAATTTTTCGTCGTTTTTGCATTCATTAAAGATTGGCTAAAAGTAATCGTTTGTGTTTAAGGGAAGGGAAAATGTTGTTATTCCATGAAAACGGACTTACTTCGTGTCTTTTGATAAGGAACAAAAGCCATTGGATGGTTAAAAGTTTCTCATGTTCTCTAAGTATAAAAAAGCATTGATTTTTACTGGAAAAAGCTTCTGATTTGAAAGGTTGTTGGTTTTCTAGTCGGATAACTATGATACCAACATTATGATCATACGACTATGTATCAACTTTATAATCACACGACTATATACTAACTTTATGATTCGACTATGATCATTTATGATCGTAATGACTCAAGATGATCATACTATCATGGCAGTTATTTAAACTTTATCCATTGAGATACGGTAGTTAAGCACCAAATAGCTAATAGCGGTTATAAAGCGATTAATTATCTACCTTTTTATTTGCCTATATATATATATATATATATATATATAGTTGAATCAGACAAAAAGGGGATGATGAATTTCTTTTTACCCTCTTATTATCAAACATAAAACAGTGATCACGTCATAAACTAACGAAATAAATGATATAGAATCAATATATTTTGTGTTGATTTCGGTCCTGAACTTATATTTCACAAGAATAGTCGCTCAGTTATTTTCACACTGATTAAAAACAATGATTAATATATAAACACTGAACTTAAGTGCCTTCATTTTTTCCCACTCATTTGCTTTGCGGTGACTCTCGCGGTGAGTTTTTTCTACGGTAAAAGTTTGATTTATGGCAAGTTTTCTTATTAAATTTTTTATTCCATATATTCGTCTACAACTTTCCCTTCTCAGACTTCCGTATTTTTCTCCTTTGAATATATAATTCTTCTATCCACTACCATAAATCTCAATTAATCAAATCTATTAATTAATATATAAAAGCACTTAAGTGCCTTCATTTTTTTCCCGCTCATTTGCTCTACGGTCACTCTCACGGTGAGTCTTTTCTACTGTAAAAGTTTGATTTATGACAAGTTTTTTTATTAACTTTTTTTACTCCATATTCGTCTGCAACTTTCCCTTCTCAGACTTCCGTGTTTTTCTCTTTTGAATCCATAATTCTTCTATCCACTGCCCTAAATCTCAATTAATCGAATCTATGATTGATTCGATTACTTCAATCCCTAATGCTTCAATTTATTTTTTTCCATTCAAATTATCTTCATTCATCAGTAGAGTAGAATTATCATTCTTTTAATCCATAATCTGGGTTGTGGTTCTTCACATGTAACTTTTCCTTTTCTCTTCAATCATTCAGCGATTTTCCCCTCAAATTTCACACACGTACACGCGCTATTATTTTATGGCTTTTTTGGTTTTTGCAAATCCCATGATGATTCAAAGGTCTTTGAACCATAATTTAATTGATGCATGGAGAAACCAAAGCTGAAGGCACTAGGAAAAGGCTTGACAAAGAAAAGAAAAAAGACTTCCAAAATCATTGTTCAATAGCCTAAGCTCTACAGATTGGGTACTCTTTAAATTTCTTTTCATTTACATAATATATGTCAAATGGCTAGACTGATACAAGCTCCAATAATTATTTTTTTTACTGGATAATGCATTTAATAACTTATTGTGACAATTTAATCTAGAGCCTTATATTACTATCATATGAAAGCTAGATCTTCTCCCCCTTTTCATTTGATTATTCAAATGTATAAATGTGAACGAGAGACCATTGAGATTTAATTGTTAATATTAATTGCCCAACATACCATATTATGATAAAAAGAATATTACTTTTCTTAATAATAAAATAAGAAGGGAAAGAAAACTTGATATATAGTATTATTTCAAACCAACCAGTTTGTGCAAGATAACTTTCGTAAACAAGTTGACATATAGTATTATTGCAAGTTGAAAATTTGATACAGAATAATACTATCTCATCTTCATGTTTTTATTTTTTTAATTTCTTTTATTTTGATATGTAAAAAGCCTCTGTGGGAGATTGTGTTAATAGTATAATAATAATTCGTTGGTAGATTCTAATTCAAATTATGTTTGTTTGTAGTTAACAGGTTTCTGTACTGATTACTTGATTGTACCAATCATTCTTTCCCCGCGTCACCGTGGCGTTCCCTTTTTCCCCTTTTCATATTTTTTAATCTGAGAATATTTATATTGTTGCTAACCTTGCAGAAAGGATGAAGAATCAAGAAAGTGAAAAATCCAAAGTTGAATTCTCAAAGTAGGAGCTTCATGGTTGAGTGAAGCAATAGTAACATTGATAGATGTAGAGATTTGTTTTTAATATAAATTAGTATTTTTCCAATTTTTCAATAATTTGCAAAATTTCATTGATTAAGAAAAATGTGCTTTACTTTTATTTTCCCTTTATCAAATTATCGTGTTTTGATGTGATCATGTTGACTATAAAATTTTCTATGTGAGTTTTAACTAAGATATCCGCCATAATTTAGGTGGCAACTTATTTGATTTACCTATTAATGGGTGCTCATAATTTCTCTATATAGTTGATGAATTTTGATACAATCTTTTTTGTTTGTAAATTACAATATATAGATATTTATATTTTTTATTAATAAATTTGATTCAAATAAAGAGATAGTAGTTTTTTTTTTTTTTTTTTTGAATGGGAATTTATATTCATATCATAAATCAGTCCCCTACAGAAACATATTCAGCAATAAACAATGGGACACAATCTATCCAAGACAAACTATGAGACAGCGAAGTAGAAAAGGCTGCAAGGTAATGGGCTATTATATTCCGATCTATTGGGATATGACAGCAAGAACTACATTCGCTAGCCACAAGAAGTTTACGAACGTCTTGAATTAGTGGAGTAATGGGTGCATCACCGACCTTCTTCATCAGGTGCTGCACGATCACGAGTGCATCTATCTCAACTCTCTTCAATTTAAAATTGTGTCGCGCAACAAAAAGAAGACCCCCTTTCAATGCTAAAGCCTCCGCCACTGTTGGATCCAACCCTCCTAATTTTTGCACCGCAAAGGCCCCCATAACAGCTCCGTTCTCGTACAACACCGCGTCTCCCAACCCCAGTACTTCTTCTGCGTCCCCTCCGAACACACATTGCCCCCTTTGACGTGCCTTCTGGAACTCATTGAGGAGGATGTTGATTGTCTGACACGCGTACTCCACCGAGCAAGGCTTTCCCCCATTATTCAGAGAGTTTTGATTGTTCGAGATGGTCCACACACCACCACAAATCAGCTCAAAATCCTCTTTAGCACAGGCCAAATGGAGTGATACTAAAAAATTAGAGAGGTCAAGTTGCAAGCCACTGATAGATCCCATTCGAACCCACTCCCAGCACCCCAAATGTTTCCAGAATCTCCTCACCTAATCACAATCCAGAAACAAATGAGCAGCCACCTCCACCGCCTTGCACCTTGGGCATTGTAATTGAGTAGCAAACCGCCAAATGAAGTGGCAAACTCGAGGGGGGAGATTTAGTTTCCACAGCCTCAACCACCACTCTGATACTTGTGAAGTGCCCGTCTCGCTCGTTTGCTCATGTCTATGGGCAAAGTGATGCCCACTACGAACTGTATAGGATCCTATTTTAGTATGGTGCCAAATAAGTTGATCTAGTTCTTCATTTCCTACTGGAATTCCCAGAATGTTTGTATGATGCACTGCCCAAAATTTGGAGGTAATAATATCCACATCATACTCCTTCTCCGCCGTAAGTAGCTCGTTCAGATGGGTTATCCCCTCAATAGGTGAAATGAAGGGCCAAATCCCTTGCTTCACCGGCACCCAATGATCATCCCAAATCCTGATATCCTGGCCATCTCCCACCCGCCAACGCACTCCCATCCTTATTAATTCTTTACCCCACAAAAGGCTCTTCCAAAGATAGGAGCTTCCTTGTTTCTCTGTAGCCTGAAAAATGTCCGAGTTCGGGTAATATTTTGCATTAAGAAGCTTGGCAACCATCGATTCAGGTTCTTGAAGAATCCTCCATATCTGCTTTGCAAACAGACTCTAGTTAAAGTCCTGAAGATTGCGAAAACCAAGACCTCCAGCGCTTTTCCTTCGCACAAGATCTCCCACCTCACAAAAGCTGTTCTCCATTTTTAATCTCACTCTCCCCACCAAAACTTCAAAAACAGATTGCGTATCTCATTGCACAAATTTTGGGGCAGCCGAAACAGGCTCATTACATAGGTTGGCATAGCCTGTAGCACTGCTTTAATCACAATCTCCCTTCTAGCGTAAGAAAACAAACCCATGTTCCATCCCTGAATACGCTTCCATATTTTCTCTTTAATCGTGCCAAAAGTTCCCCTTTTGTTTTTCCCCACAACTGCCGACAAACCAAGATATTTGTCATGCTGTTTATTTATGTCCACTCCCAGCAGACCTCCCACCTCCCGCCTTGTCTCCCGAGGCACATTTGGAGAGAACGTGATGGAGGTCTTTTGCATGTTTACCTGTTGACCTAACGCTTGTTCATATGTCCTCAACAATCCCATCACTGAAGAGGCTTCCAGTGTTGTAGTTTTGGCAAACAGATCGGAAGAGCATCAGCAAACAATAGATGACTCACGCGTGGTCCCGTCCTTGAACACCACATCCCGCAAATCTCTCCCATCTCTTCCCCTTGCGAGATAAGAGATGTGAATAAACAAGTATGGTGACAAGGGGCAGCTTTGACGCAATCCCCTACTTGGATCCACTTTCTCCCTGTACTCTCCATTAATAGTAAACGTAAAAGAAGGCGTGGATATACAATTCATAACGCAATCAAACCCCCGCTCCATCACCTTATCACGACGCTCTTCCGATCTCACAAACCCCCGCTCCTTTGTCATAGGCTTTACTCATGTCTAGCTTTAGCGCGAAGAAACCCTTCTTCCCGTTGTTTTTCCCATGAAGTGAATGTAAAATCTCAAAAGCCACAATAGCATTATCTAAAATCAAGCGACTAGGGACAAATGCACTCTGATTGCTCAATACCAGAAATGCCAGAACACCCTTCATCCTGTTGGCTAGACATTTTGACACTATTTTGTATAGAACAGTATATAATGAAATGAGCCTATTATAATGTAATGATTCAGGGGACTTTGTTTTGGGGATCAATACAATAGTAGTATAATTAAGGGATCTAACACTACACCCTCCATTAAGAATATTTAAGCAAATAGAAGAGATCGGACCTTTCAAATCCTCCCAGTGAGTTTGATAGAAGATAGCATGAAACCGGTCAACCCCAGGGGCTTTTGTTGGTCCCATGCTAAAAAGGGCATCTGTGATATCTCGCTCAGTGAAAGGCTCATCCATGCATTTGATCTCCTCCAAACTCAGCCACTTATTAATCCCTTGTACCCCCGCCTCCAAATCAACCTCCGATGGGTACTACTCACAAAGAGCTCTGTCTAATACTTTTGGATATGCTCGACCACTGTCTTTTCTCCCTCAATCCAGTAGTCGTCCCCATCTCGCAACTTTGTATGGTATTCTTTTTCTTTCTCCATGAAGCCCAGGAATGGAAGAAAGATGTGTTACGGTCACCCTCTTGAACCTATGCGATCCGTAGTCGATTCCTCCAATAACTTTCTTCCCGCCGTTGAAGGCCCCAAATCTCCCTCTCCAACTCCTCCCAACTCCTCCGCATGGACACTATCACAATCACCTCTCAACAACCTATCACGCCGTTGCACCAAATTATTCAGCCTAATCTGCCAGTTCCTGAATTGCCCTCGGCTCCAGTTTGTCAAATTAAGCTCACAAGACTTCAACTTTGACATGAGTGAATCTGTCGTGACCATTCCTTGCTGCTGATCCTCCCAGCCTTGTAGAAATTCAGCAACAATCTCATGGTACCTTTTCTCGGACAGCCAAAAAGTTTTATATCGGAACGGCTTATTCCTTGGCTGCCATTGCACTACCGTCTCCTCGCCCCATTTAATCAAAATTGGCCTATGATCTGACCGTGCGTAAGTCAAATTCTCCATTGTGGCCTCAAAATGCTCCTGACCCCATTGCTCATTGCCAAAGGCCCGGTGAAGACGTGGTTGAATCTGGTAGCTACCCCTCCGGCCATGATGCCATGCCATTATTGGCCTTTATAACCCAAATCCTTAAGCTTACATTCCGCCACCACTTCTCGAAAGGACTCCATCCATTGCAAAGGCCTCGCTTCACTCCCCCCCACTGTTCATGAAGGAAAAAAGTCTCATTGAAATCCCCACAGCAGAGCCATGCCATATCACCAACCTGAGACAACCTACGAAGCAACTCCCAAGACTGGTTCCTATGCTGAATTTTAGGGTTTCCATAGAAACCCGTAAACCTCCAGGCACGTCCACTCCCCTGTGACACCAACGCGTCAATGTGTCCCTCTAAAAAAGAACTAATGTTCACATCCCAATCCTCACCCCATAGTAATATCAATCCATCACTCCTTCCTCGACTCTCCACCACAAAATTAGCCTCAAAACCAAGTAGAATGCGCACCCTTTCCGCCCCAGCTCCGCCAATGCATCTTATCGTGATCGGCGGCCCTGCTGAGCAAGACTCGCCGTTGTATTTGAGATATCCTCCACTATAGTAGCCGTGCCATACTTATCAACAAGCTTCCCCCTCTTAATAACTTTGGAAATATTAAAAGAGCTAGGGAGTTTCCGTTTCCCCTTTGGACTAACCTTCATACTGCCCACCCTAGCAACACTTCAAATCTGCAAAAACTTGCTAGGGGACTGTCGTTTCCACCGCATTTTCCCTCCTGACTTCCTCTCCTCCCCCAGCCTGCTTTTCCTTCCCTTTACCTCCATTCCTGCCCCCCACCGACCCCTCATGAATAATCACCTCACGTAAGTTTTCACCTTGAGGCTCCACCAGCCCCCCTATTATCATTGAGTACTGCCTCCCTGCCTTCTCCTATACCAACCCTGATTAAACTTCCTCCATCCACTGTCGTAGCACCCTCACTCTCCCCCATTCCTTCATTGAGTCCATGCCTACGAATACGAGCCACACTTCGCACGTCATCATCCAAACTCTTCTCCCTACCGCCCCCTACACCAGTCGTCACTCCTCCTCCTCCGCTCAGTTCTGGCCCGCGCTCTTTGAGGCTCCTCTCGATAGAGCTACGATCTCATTTGAGATTCTGCTCCTCCCTCGTCCCCATGACCATCTACTTGACGTCTCCCCCCACCCGGAATATACCTTAGATGTTCGCCATGCTTGAAAACCTCCCTACCATTCTCCATCCGCCTCTCAACCATACATTCGGTAAATTTGTGCCCTATGATCCCATATCGGTAACAAAAATCAGGCAGCCTTTTGTATTGTAATAGAAAATTCACCTCTTCCTTCATAGCACTAATAGAGACTGTAACTCCACGCTTCAAATAAACCGTAGGCGTCACCCCGGTGCGATCAACCTCCTCCACTTCACCCAGCAATGAACCAACCTATCACAGCGCCACCTATCGGTATTACATATGAGCGGCACATTAATCATATGTACCCAAAAAGACACCATGTGGAACTCCATCGCTGCAATATCTCCAACCTCGGATGCCTCCTTTAGCGACAAAATTTGATTATTGAAACTCCATGGCCCTCCCACCATCACCCTCTTCCTATCCGCCAAGGAGTCGAATTGGAAAACAAAGGTGTTTGTGCTACCCTTGTGCTCAACAGTAAAACCCCTTGCCATCTATGAAACCATGCGCAACACCCTCTCTAGGGCTTCCTTGTTAATAAGACGTGAACCCAATATTCTCCTTACCAAGAAAAGCTCAATGTTCACTATACCCTCAATACAAACATCCTCATACAAAATAACACGAGGATTTTCCTCCTCATCAAGTTTGAACCCCTCACATAAACGGCGAATTTCCTTTGGGTCCATCATCGTTACGTAGTAACCAACCGAACTGCAGAAGAAACCAAAAGGAAAGCGAAAAGAAATTGGACGTAAAACAAAAACGGCCAGGAAATCCGATCGACAAAAGCTAAAAGATGGCTATAATTCCCGTAGAGAGAGTCTGCGTGAATCGGGGACTTCTAGTTAACAACAACTTGATAAAAAGTGATGGTAGTTAAATGGCTTTTGATGAATGATTATTGGCTCTTGATGGAAGATGACGGGTGTGTTTTAAGCCTTATTAATAATGATTCTAGAGTACTAGAAGAACTGTGTAAGTGTGGCCGTTTGTGGTAGTAGAATTAGATGCATATATTTGATCTTGGAAAACTAAATGCTTAACCTATATACTATAACTATGAGTTGATTTGATTAAATTTTCTCCTTTAAATATTTGATCATTGGTCGTATTGATTTAATTAATATATACTTGTATTTTTAGATTTTTTACAAAGGTACAAATGTTGATTTATTATGCAACTGTCAAATAGATATATTTTTATAATTTTTTCTACTCGTACAACGCACGGGTGGATTAACTAACTATATAAAAAGGTAATGGGCCAATTTACTATTCAATAAACAGTAACTTTTTCTTTTTTTTCTTTTTGTTTTTTTTTTTTTAAGTTTGCTAATTAGCTTATATACCGGCTCAAAAACTTCTTTTACATTTTTACTTTTCTGTTATGGTTTTCTTCTTTTTTATTTTCTTAGTTTATGATTTAATGTCCAAAAAATTATAAAATTAGTGAGTATAACAGCGGCAAAATTAGTGGGTATAATAGTGACAAGTTTTACCCTGTAAATATTTAACCATGACGATTATATTGTAAATGCTTATTTTTTAATGAAGTGGGGCATACTTCTAGCTTTTATTTTATGTTTAGTTTCTAATATGTTTATTTTCTCAAGTCTTTATAGTGGATATTATTTTATTTTACTTATAAAAATATGGGGCGTCATGTATGAAAATTACTTCCTGTTTGTATTAGATATTTTCAAAATAAAAAAATCAAGCTTAATAAACAATTAGACGGACCATTTTATAATACAATTTTTTACTTTTTAAGGTGAAAATTTGCGCCATCTACTTCATATTTGAAATTTCATCTATAGACATCTACTATAAGTTATGTCATATACTTTATTTTATTTTGTTATTAAAACAAATATTATTAATGTTTCATATATTATCAATTACACAGATTGTACAATAAGATCTATTATTTTTGCTCAATTTCACCTAATTACTTATAATATGTTATCTTTCACCAGTTACGTGTCAAGTACGATCTTATCAATAATATTAATTCCTATTGCCTTATAGACTAGATCTTTCTAAAATTACTCAATTATGAATTTACAATCTTAATGCTAATAAAATCCACACGATTTCAAGCAAAAAGTAAAACAAAACACATGCAGCACACGTGTGAAAACTAATTATTATAAAAAGGTGAACTCCAAATTTACTGTTCAATAAACAATAAACTTTTTTTTTAATGTTTGCTAAGCCCACACCATCCTAGAAACTTCTACATTTCTTTAAAGCTTGCTAAGCTACACCGCCCCAGAAACTTGTTCTTTTTTCTTTTTTTTCTTTTTTTTTTTTGGAGTTTTTTTTGTGATGAATTTTGGAAATGAGCATGTGTAAATCTACTGTGTTTATCCATATGTTTATGTATTTTTCAGACACATGTGTGCAAATGTATCTATGTGTTTACCTATCTTTTGTAGTTTTCTTCTTTTTCCTTTTTTTGGCTTATGATTTAATGTCCAAAAAATTATATAATTAGTGGGTATAATAGCAGCAAATTTTACACTGTAAATCTTTAACTAGTCAATGATATTGTAAATGCTTGTTTTTTAATGAATTGATCAGGCATACTTCTAGCTTTTATGTTTAGTTTATGATATGTTTATTTTCTAAAGTCTTTATACCAGACATTATTTCATTTTACTTATATAAATATGGGGCCTCATGTATCAAAATTACTTCATGTTTGTATCAGATGTTTTAGAAATGAAAAAGCAAGCTTAATGAGCAATCAGATGGACCATTTTATAATACAATTCTAACCTTTTAAGGTAAAAAGCCATATACTTTAGATTTGAAATTTCATCTATAGATAGGTATTATACATTATGTGTTGTACTTTATTTTATTTTGTTATTAAAGCAAATATTATTAATGTTTCATGTATTATCAATTACACATATAACAATATCTACGCGGATTTGAACTAAAAATAAGACATAATACGTGCATCGCACATATATATACTAGTTGTTAAAAAAATATCATATACAACCTTAGTTGAATTAATTTTTTCCCTTTATACCATCCGTGTCGTTAATTAAAAATTCTAGATTTTTCCTTAAATTATGCCAACCTTTACGTTAAGGCGTTACCGGATTGAAAGGAGATTAAAAAGGATAAAAAATAATTTTATTTATTTAGCACAAAAATAAATTTATTCCTATCTTCCATTACATATATAAAATAAAAATCATGAATTGGCGTAAAAAATAATGTTATGTTCCCCAAAAAATAAAAAATAAAAAAAAAATCTTGAAGAATCTACTCATTTATGTAAATCTTTTAAATTTCACACTGTCATTACATCATCATCATCATCATTTTTTCGCCCTTTTTGGCAATATATTTGCACACAAAATGGTAATTTTGGTTGCCATTTGCCAGCACGATTATTAGGTAACTATCTACCAATCCTTTGGCTATAAATAGCCTCTTCTCCTTTTCAACTTCACGGCACAAAACCACCAAACACCAAAACACTAGTAAAGTAGTAATACACCCCTTGCAACTGTTTGCCCTAAAAAAATGGCGTCGCTTTCGACTACTTGTCTAGCGGTGCTTGTGCTACTTTCAACCCTCGTTTCCTTCGTCCCCGCAAATGCGACATCATGTGGGGAAGCCTTGGCCGACTTGTTGCCATGTGAGGCGTATCTTATGGGATTTAGCGACATTTCCGTCCCATGTTGCGACGGGGCTAGGGCGGTGCTTCAGAGTGTTGCAACCCAAGCAGATCGAAGAGCTATGTGCCAGTGTCTTAAAACTGCTGCCTCTTCCAATGGAATTAACACCGATAGAGCCAAGCAACTTCCCCAGCTTTGCAACATTCAAGTCCCCGTACCTATTGACCCCAACATTAATTGCGATACGTGAGTTCTCTTATTTAAAAGACATACATGATTTCTAATGAGCCAAACCTAACTCCTTACACAGAGCCAGACTCCCAATAGAAATCAGTCAAGTCATATGACTCCTTACACTTGGCTAACTTCTATTTGTAGTGGAGCCAGATTTGGCTCATTAGAAATGCTCATGTATGCATGTCTTTTTTCCCCCTCTTTTTTTTCCTTCGATCTATGTGTGCCATTGATGAACTTATAAATTCTTTCATGTGCAGGATTCCGTTGAATCAAGGCTTTCAGAGGCAGCAATGAGAAGATACATATTCATAGATTTATTTATCATTCTAGGATGCTAAGGCAATATATAGTCTTTTGCTCCCTTCAAAAGAAGTCTTAATTTTGCTGGCCTTGTAAATGCATCCAAATGAATTAATGAATTTCTCGTGTTATTTATGCAGTGCAACTTTATTTGCAAATCATATGGTTTAATCATACGTTATTCGTAAATGACATGTAATTCAATCGATTTTTCTTTGTAAATCATGATAAGCAATTCAATATAGTCTCAAGTTTGGCCAATACATAATTAATTTCCATTAGATTTTGAAAACCCATATATAGTTAAAGGGAAAAAAATAGTTGCAGTGATTAAATGCTCAAGTTTTCAGATAAAATCAAACCACACTCAACTCTCTCTTAATTTTCCTCCCCTCATATCTCCCCCTTGACCCCTAGTATACAACAACAAGTTTTTTTTTTTTTTGGGGGGGGGGGGGGGGGGGGGCCGGTCGGTCGCTTAGTGATGGTGACTTCACTCTTTTATGAGGACTCAATCGTCTCATTGAAGACCCCCTTTTTTTGGCTAATTTATATTAATGGGTTTGTTATTTGTTTTGGGTTAATAAAAATGTAAGCTAATTAATGAGTTTTTGCTATCTTTTAAATCTGATCACATCCCATCCATTGAAACGACCCATATTATTTCCAGAAAAATTATGTTTTCCCTACAAAATTCTTTCCCTAACAAATTCATAATTTCATGTATCACTGCCACACAGTGATACATGAAATTTATTGAAAAAATGTAATATCATCTTCCCACTTTTTATCATCCAAAAGATTCTTGTAAAAAATGCCTTCACAAGGTAATTTATTTTCCAGCTTGCTATAAGGCTTCTAAAGCATATAATTTACTCCCAAAAGCCTCTTAATTAAGCTCCTAACTCCCCAAAAAAAACACCCACTACATAAAGAAATGTAGTCCAAATCTCTTGCACTGAATAAAACAGGAAGTAACAATATTGAAGGTATCCCCACCCCACCCAACCCACCCCCTCTTTTAAAAACAAGGTGAACTCGTTCCAATCTACCTGTTGTCTATGACTCCAGGCATATTTGTTCTTTGCATCTTTCTTTATAAAATCCTTTGTAAATTCAAGTTCCTTCCTGGTAATTCCAAGTTCTTCAACAAGCCATCGTCTATGACACCAGAGTTAACATAGCGGTAAACAAGAAAACAAAATTGCTTTAAGGTTTACATGCTGCACTAATATTAATTGGGAAGTTTTTACTTATATTTGAAAGGACAGAAAAACCACAAGTTTGAGAATTGAGGTACATGTTGAAAACTTCTAAAATAGACTAATTACCCTTTCCCATTTTTGTCTGGCTGTTGGAAAGTTTAATTAGCCCATAACTTACATTACAACGGATACTCGTTTCATTACAAAATAACTTCTTCACTTGACCAATGAAGACCTAACTGAGTTTGGGTTGATTATACAAGATTGTAAAATTATTCTTGAAAGATGCACAAATTTCAAAGTTAGTTATGTCCGACGTCAAGCTAAGTATAGCACATGAATTAGCGAAGACGTCTATTTATTGTCAAGCTCCTTATTTTAGATATTACACCCATATATGTTCTGTTGGAGTTGTTCAAATATGGTTACAAAGAAAAAGGAGAAGTTTCTTGAACTGAGGCATCTTTTGATGAGCTTTTTGGCACCTATTCATGAAGAATTGTGTTTTTTCATTGATGCCAATTCTTGGTGACAATTCGAAATATATAAATAGAGCGTAGATTTTCAAGTTATATATCAATTTACATTCCCACTTCAAAATAATTACAAAAGTGGACGCTCGAATGTGCCTCGATAAGGATACAAATATGCTATATTGAATATTGGACTAATATTTAAGTGCGAAGGTAACTCAAGCATATATGCATTAGTTCCAAGCTTTCCTACACGACGCTCTTCCGATCTGGTCCAAGAGCTTTAGCACAAAGTTTTTTACTAGGTTGCTTTCCAAAACGTTCAGGCACAATTCTAACCGTAACAAAATTACCAACATTAAATTCCTTATACCTTCGATAAGCATCAGCCACTAGTTTATAATTTTCATTACTCAAAGCAATTTTATGATGAATTTCATCATGCAAATTATGAATATGGTTAGCAAAAGCTTGAGCATATGTAGCTAGTCTAAAATCAGTAGGTAACGAAACTAAGTCAAACGATTGGCGAGGAGAAAATCCCTGAACAATTTCAAAAGGACTATAACCAGTAGATCTATTAACATAGTTATTATAAACAAATTCAGCAATAGGTAAAACTAAGTCATAATTTCCCGGATTATCCCCAACTAAGCAACGAAGTAAATTTCCCAAACTTCTATTCACAACGTCAATTTAACCATTGGTTTGGGGATGAAAAGTGAAGGAAAACTTAAGAGTAGTGCCAAACAATTTCCACAAAGTTTTCCAAGAGTAACTAACAAATTTGACAGCCCGATCGGATATAATAGTCATAGGCAAACCATGCAACCGAACAATATCTTTAAAGAACAACTTTGCCACATGGGGTGCATCAGAAGACTTGGAACAAGGAATGA